>JANJGK010005694.1:5000-30000 GCA_039081455.1 Macrobrachium rosenbergii | reverse complement strand
GGCCTCAATCAAAGGACGCAATTAACAAATTAACGGCAAATAAAAGAATGAGAACGTAAAATACTCGGACACTAGGAATGAAAAATAAAGGAACTTCAGTGTCTTTTCTGCTAACTGGGCTTCATTAAACATTAAGTAAATAATTTTCTGGTGAAAATTTTCTCCGATATAACAAATTTTCTTTCTATCTTATTATTAATAAAAGAGTACTGTATAAGTCATTTCTTACCGCCATAAAAAGGAAATTAATTCATTCAATTATGTCTATTGGTATATATGAGTACATCTAGTTCCCAAAAGCCATTGTTAATTCTCTCTTGCAAAAGTAAATGTGTTAAACAAACATAAAGCCCCTCAGGAATTCAGTAATTCATGTGTACTGGAATATACCAAGGAGATAATACCCCCTGTCGGGAATTGTACGTTACATTAGGGAATTAAAAACATTTCACACTTGTAAAATGGATAGCTAGGAAGGATATGGAAGTTGGTATTTTTAATGAACATAAAAACTGTGTTTGGAATTATAATGCAGGCCACGCCCTTCCAAATGGAATGCGAGTCAACGTTATGAAGTAATCACAGACAAAGGTGTGATATTAATGGTGAAAGTCAAAATTCATGCAGTGACTTATCCATACAAAGCGGGTGCGGTCCCTTTCTTTCACACACACACACACACACACACACACACATTGGGTAACTGGTGGGCCAGAAAGTTGGGTAAAACTCGCTGGTATGTTAAGTGGCAGCCTACCCAGGAAAAACCACAGGTACAGGGGTCTTTGGAATATAGAATTTTGACCAAGGGCCGAGCACTGAGACCCATGATGGTCATTCAGCTCTGAAAGGGAAATTGAGAGCAGAAAGGTTTTAAACGTAGTAACAGAGGAAAACCTCGTAGCTGTACTATGAAACAATTGTTAGGAGACGGTGGGAAGTAAGAAGGAAGAAAGAGAATATGAACGAAGAAATGAAAGGGGTTGCAGCTTGGGGTCGAAGGGACGCTGTGAAGAACCTCAAGTAATGCCTACAGTGCACCGCATGAGGTCCACTGACGGCACTTTGTGAGTCAGGTAGGAGGTCCTTGCCTTTCACTTGAGAGACCTGGGTTCGATCCAGATGTGAGTCAGAAATAAAAAAATATGTATATATATACACATATATATACAGAGAGAGAGAGAGAGAGAGAGAGAGAGAGAGAGAGAGAGAGAGAGAGAGAGAGAGAGAGAGAGAGAGAGAATAATTACAAACAATACCGTTGTGGTTGCTCCACTGCTCAAGAACGAAGGTTTTCTTATGCTTCTTTAATCGTTGGACCTTTTTATTCCAGTTTCAAAAACAAATACAGATGAAATGATAAGTTTTTTCATTTACTTCTCTTGATGTCAAAGATGAGTTGTTTATGGCAAATAAAAAAAACAAAAAACATTAAGTTACATTACCATCCATGGAATGTAAAATCCACAAATGTATTAGTGTCAAAATATATGAAAACTAAACTAAGCAGACTCAATATCAGTGAGAGAGCAGGAATTTCTCTGAAGGATTTGGTACATTTACTTTTCAAGAAATTAAACAAGAACTCCAATTTAGACCAATAAGTGTTAACAACTTCTGCCTGTACGTGGATTAAAATTTCACGTATAGAAATATAAACAATTTTCACTGATTTAAAAATAAGCAGTCATTGCATGATGTATACCCTTTTATTGTACATTAAGATAAAAGATAAATCTCATTTTGGAATCGCTAAGCAAAATATTTTTAATAAAATTATCATATCATGAAGAAATCACTGACTAACATTTTTTCTTGCCCTAAATTACCACCAAAAGGGAACCATCTGAAATACGATCGCAGGTGACAGGTTTATGGGTCGGTTCTCTTTTGTCACCACTAGGAAAGCGCATATTAAAAGACGTTTTATTTTCGAGGACAAAAGATTTCTAACCTGTCTCTTCCCATGCAGCATAAAAGATTAATAGACTTCCTCCGCCTCCCTCATTCTCCGTTTGTGAATGAAGACACCCAAAGTGAGCTTTTGTGGTCACAATCAGAGTGACAATTGGGTCCCGAGTTTCTGTCGCAGCTGGGAAGGATATGGTTTATTGTTTCGTGGCCAAGAGTGGATGGAATATCTGAAAGAATTTAACAAATAAAGGATACACGTCTTTTGGTTGGGGTTTGAACCTCGTAAAACGTGAGAAGCAAGGTGCAAAGCATTATTTCTAAATGTGTTTCCTAAACACTGTTCTAGTGATTGTGCTACCATGCTGCTCAAATAGCTAGCCGGTTTCTTGTTATGAGAGTCCTCAGTGCCACCGTAAAAATTAATCTTACGTTTATCATTTATTGTGTTTGAACACTGAATCGAAATACGTTGATGAATGACAGCTCAGGTAACATATGAGGAATTTTATTTACATTAATAATATGAACTTTAGAATTGTTATACCTCTAATAAACTTCTTAAGAATACAAGAACAAAGATTACTGTAAATTTGTGGATTCATGTAACTAAATACAAATATAGCATAGTGATGTGGTCAAAATTCTGATTGAGAAAATATTCATGTTAAATCAACTTTGAATTTTGAGTAAATATAACATTATTTCCGCATACACTACGTTACAAAGAACCTACAAAATTTCTTTGTGCCAACAGGGATCGCAGTAGCTGTAAAACCATCATTAAATAAAGTGAACATAAAGGACACAATGACCTAAAACTGCTGCCGTGACGTTAAAGCTAAATTAACTGTAAATAAAGGAAGTCAGTTTCGATACTTTTTTTAGGAAAGTCTATGATCAAAGCCGTAGACTTTCTTCCCTTCAGGGAAGTGGACTGGAATGGAAGAGCTTCTTACTCAAGCAGGAAAAGAGAGGAGGTTTCAGATCGCCAAGGATGTTAGAGGAAGAACAGTTAAAGAGACCATGAATTTATTTATGGAATCGTTCTAGGAATTTTTTTTTACCTGTCTCCCAACATGTATTACTTAATGAGGTTCTCAAATTTCAAGGATTGCACTCAATAACCTAAATAATAATAGTTGATTTATATGTCATGGCATTGTTATCTTTTCACTCATGAAAAAATAAATGGTATGGGAGAGGAAAAATCCATAGATTAAAAACTGCAAAGTGAACAGAACTGAAGGAACATACAACACATCATTGCCAGAAACGAATAAAATAGGAGGAATAAACGAAAGGCTAACTTCTCTTCCTAATAAAATACCTGGTACCAATTTAGCTTGTGTCCTACCATCTTTGTGTCCTACCTTTAAATTTATCTGTTTTAGCGTGCATCCTACCAAGCCAAAATGCCGAAAAAATACCAGACTGCCAAAAATAGCTCGAAACTATCTATCTAGATAACTATCTTTCTATCTATTTTTAGATGACTTGACAACTCACCACCAAACTGCCAAAAAAATTCTGATAAATAACCAAACCGCCAAAAAATAGCTCGAAACTATCTTTCTATCTAGATAACTATCTAGGTAACTATCTTTCTATCTATTTTTAGGTAACTTGACAACTCATCACCAAAATGACGAGCTCGGAGGTTTTGTAAGTATATTTCAGTCATTTCGACATTATGTTCATACTCTTAAAGGACTTATACAACCCATACAAGATGTATTTTCGGAATTTTTACGCTAACATTGTTTCCAGTGAAAGCGCTGTGACTACCTTCCTAACTGAAAATGGATTACGGAAAGACAGGAATATTAAAAAATCACGAGGAACGGATTGGCCAGTATGGAGATGCAGCTCTGTGAGAAAAGGCAGTAATTTCTTTCCGTATACCGATTTAAATGGAAAATTACATTGCAACTTGAGCCTTTTTGCAATCGTTGAGCTCATTTTTTTTGTGGTCTATGGAACTGTCAGTAGTACAGGTTACAAAGTATACTCGATGATCATCCGCTACTGTGATTGACTGGTTCAATTATTGCCGGCAGGTTTGTTCTAGTATAGTTTCTGTCAGTCGAAGAAGAGGGCAAATGGATGGAACGGAAAACAATCCTGTTGAAATCGATGAATTAAGATTTGCCGGTCGGCGTAAATACAACAGGGGTCGGATTTTGGAAGGAGACCAAGCATCAGCTATAGCACTGCATATCCAGAAAACGTCATAAACAATCGCAGTCATGGTAAGCGTATAGATGGCCCCCGGGCCTTTGGTTTATGCCAGGGCAAACGATGTGCGATATTTCTCCGTAGAAAAGAGATGCAGCAACTTTGTTACCCATCACTGATAAGGAAGTAGCGAATGGATCATGGATACACTCTGATGAATTGCCTGCATATCGCAGACTTTCACAACAGGGATATGTACATCACACCATAAACCATCAGATCAATTTTATAGATCCTAATACTCCTGCTCATACCCAACAAATTGAAATAACTTGGCTAGAAAGCAAGATTAAGATAATGAAGAAAAAACGAGGAGTGCCTAGCCACAACCTGCAGGAACATTTAGACGGGGGCTGTTGGAGGTTTTCAGAGGGAAACGGTGCCGACTTTTTTCTCGATATGTTAGACGACATCCAGAATGTTTTTATTTAAAGGATTCAAATATCTTGTTTTATGAATTTTTTGTCAAATTTCTTGTTTCTTAAGCTTTACTGCTTTTAAATTTCATAATACAACAATAAGTGGCAATCCTTCTTCCGCTTTTGCTTTTCCCTTTACGTTAGATAGTGTAGTATACAAATGCGGTGTTAGGATACACACTAAAGCAGAAACTGATCGGTAGGACGCACGCTAAAGCGGCACCAAACATTGCAACAGACGTAACGAGTCTGGAGTGAATGGAAATAATATACAGTGATTCTTTTGATTTAGTAAGCGGATTGACCAGGGATGAGGTAGGGAATCATATTATACTAAAGTCAAAGTCATTCATTATTCATTTTACGTGTGTAAATCAGAAAGTGAAGGAGTATTGACTTTCACGTTTGACTATTACAAAATCTTGGAAAAGGAAAATTAGGTGGGCAACAAACTGTACTTGATGTATTTCTTAAGTAGGAAGCATTACAAAATTACCTGAACTATTGCTGCAGTTTTTGACGGGACAGGAACTTAAGTTCAATTACATACCATTCTCATCCAATTCGACCGAGAAAGGATTTCAGAATGACGTCTCCATTCGACTTTGCCCGTTTTCCGCTTCTTGGCCAAATGAATCCGAGCCGGGGCAGAGGCCAATTTTCCTCTAAAGAGAAAAGTGAATTTTTTCCTCTCCTGAGGCCAAGTCTTTTGATCTTCTCTGTGCCGAGACTTTCTTTCCTTTGCTTCATTGCCCAATCGTTTGAGAGGATTCTTTTGCTGGCTACTCTTCTTCTCAGGGGACAAAGTTCCCTCTTAATTAACCGAGTGAATCCTGGTGTTCCATTGTACCGCCAGCCATTTACGTGAATAAATGTATATTCTTTTGAAATGCATTAAAAAGTTTGAACGTTCGGAAGATCATTTGTGCTTTTGTTATTATTATTATTATTATTATTATTATTATTATTATTATTATTATTATTATTATTATTATTATTATTATTATTATTATTTGTGGCTGTTTCAATTGTAGTTATTAATATCATCTTCGTCACTGTTTTGTCATCATATATTATGTTACCTTAGCACTGTCTATATGTAAATGTATAATAAATGTATTTTACTGAAAATCAGTCTGTTTAAGATTTACAAGTATCAGTGTTTACCTGCTCCTACATCTGTGTGCATATTTTTATTCATTCAGTGGATTCTTAATAACCTTATTATCGTTGCTTTTTCGGACATTTAAGCAGGATTACTTCAAAAATTTTAGTAATAATAAACGCGATTACAGATAATCACTAAACATTCAATTGTTAATGAATCTGACATCGTCACAGTCATTTCATGAATAATACGCGTGGTTATTAAAGTGATTTTTTTATGTACTTTTAACAGTGTTGGGTAAATCTTCTCCCATCAGTCAAAGACTGCAGGTGATTTGCAATAAAATGTGCGACCGATCAAAACGTATTTCTCTCTCTCTCTCTCTCTCTCCTCTCTCTCTCTCTCTCTCTCTCTCTCTCTCTCTCTCTCTCTCTCTCTCTTCTACTTCACACATTTTCCTTATGAGTGAGTCCCCTGGAACATATCACCTCATCTCTAGGTTTGCGATTCCTATTGGACAAGTTCATTTCTTCAGGATTCGGAAAAAGTTTCCCCTCTTCCCAGAGGACCTCGTCAGGCTAGAGAAGATGAAAACGAAGAAGAAAAAGAAGAAGACGAAGAAGGAAGAAGGAAGGAAAAAAGAAGTAAAATAAAAAATAGAAAAGAAAGACAAAACCATGCTAGAAACCGGGAAGAAAGAGAAGCAAGAGGAGAGTTGCAGTTTCTTGGATGGTAGAAAAAGAACGTTTTATTGGATCTCAGGTTATTGTTAGCCTCTTCCATATATCCAGCTTTTTCGTTAAAATATACTTGTTTGCTGGACGTTTGCAGGAAATGTTATTTGCCTTTTTGGTGCTTGTCTCGATAACGTTCACAGGGCAGAACGATGCAGACGTATGATAAAGAATTTTTTCGCTAGTACACTGAAAACCAGCGTTAGATGAGTCTGATGTTTCATTGCGTACTGGATTTCCGTTTTTCACAGTTTCTTCTTTCATTTTTTATTTTTTTTTTTTCATCAGTGGGCTGCTCTCCCTTTTAGGGCCTTGGCCTTACACTGGTGTAGCAATTTGGATAATATTAGCAGTAACCGGTGTCCACCAATAATAATAATAATAATAATAATAATAATAATGAAACCAAGGGAATATATGTCAAGAGGAGTTAATGTTACTGTTTTATATGCGTTATAAGAATACTCTAACCGTACCATCATTAACTGCACAACTTCAAAGAGCGATTCATGAAAATGAGAATTTTTTAATACAAAATCCGTCTTTACAAAGAAACCTTTTACCCGCTCATATTTCACTGACCCATATTCTGCAAAATATGTGTAGTCATTAATTTTTATTCAGTTCTGCCTAAGCCAAAAATCAAGCAGTATTATCTAGGATTTTCTTTTATCTGCTAAGTATTTAATGTATTATAAGTCTTAAAATTCTGAAATAAAAAAAAAACAATCAGAAGAGGTACGATGATTAAACATGTCATGCACTTTACATCAAAGCAATTATGTATCTCCTGCCTCCAGTATATTTAAATAAACTGCTTTAAAGTTTCACGAATGAAAAAAGTGTGAGTTGTTTACCGTAAATGAATGCATCACATTTCAAAGTAACGACTGAATTTATATTCAAAGTTCGTTAATTATAAGACATAATGAATGAACTGCTGAGTTATTTTGTCCTCATTTGAGAGTTGGAGGAAAGGCGATTAACCTGACATGACCTTGTCTGATAATGGCCTTTACTAATTTCGTCCAACGAGAATCTATTTAAGAACTTTGAACTCTTCCTCTTCATTTGCAGAGAGAGAGAGAGAGAGAGAGAGAGAGAGAGAGAGAGACGAGAGAGAGAGAGAGAGAGTAATCATAATAATAATAATCCTTTCATTTCCATACTTTATTTTACAGTGGGTATTAAATTCATTGCATAAAATAAATTCAAATAAAACAGTTGGTTATTCACACACACACAAACAGAGAGAGAGAGAGAGAGAGAGAGAGAGAGAGAGAGAGAGAGAGAGAGAGAGAGAGAGAGAGAGAGAGAGAGAGAGAGTTAGCAATCAAATATAAAATGTTTTAATTATCCTTTTGCAGGTAAGGTTTATACTTACTCCACTTGGAGCAATTACTATATCTGCGGGCAGAAACTATGGATTCCTATATCATGCCCCTACAACCTACCTTTAAGAGCTACTGACAGGTAGGTTGCTTGGGAACGATAATGAAAACTTCAGACTCGTCGGCCGTGGTCAAAGGTAAGTTGTGATTGCAAAAACTAATAAAAGAAAGACGTTGGTCTGCTCTTATTAATAATAATTACTATTACTATTACCTAGTTCAAAAGGTGTAAGAAGTGCCTGGAAAATGCTCAACAAAAGGTGATACAGGCTAGTGACTATGCTGAAAAGAAGAAGAAGAAGAAGAAGCAGCAGAGGAAGAAGATTTAGACTGCCATATGAAAGAGATAGCCTAAGGCAAGATAAAGAAAAAGAGTAAGCTAAAATAACAAAAAATGGATAAATATAGACAACAAATTTTCTAATAACTTCATTAGTAGAATCAGAATAAATATTACAGCGTGTCAGAAACAGAACGTATATACGAGTATGTACGCACGTACATATATACGCATTACTACAAACTCAGAAAAATACAGAAAAAATCACACGCTCATATATATATATATATATATATATATATATATATATATATATATATATATATATATATATATATATATATATATATATATATATATATATATATATATATATATATATATATATATATGACTATTTATCACATCACCGTGATTCATATACAATCAGAAAGCTACAAACGTCCTTTAACATCCAATTCACTCTACCTCGGAAATAATATATTTTCATATATGTTACCGAAGGGGAATTTTTAGTTGATAATAAGTCCACCCGTCCCGTGGGGTCGAACCAGCGACGGACGAGGAATCAGGACTACAGTGACACACTAACCAGTCGGCTGGTTAGTGTGTCACTGTAGTCCTGATTCCTCGTCCGTCGCTGGTTCGACCCCACGGGACGGTGGACTTATTATCAACTAAAAATTCCCCTTCGGTAACATATATGAAAATATATTATTTCCGAGGTAGAGTGAATTGGATATTAAAGGACGTTTGTAGCTTTCTGATTATATATATATATATATATATATATATATATATATATATATATATTATATATATATATATATATATATATATATATATACACACACACACATATATATATATATATATATATATATATATATATATATATATATATATATATATAAATATACCTCGTAAAATTTATGCAATGTTAGCAAGGTTTTATAGCTCTCAAGGAGTTTACCGAAGACTGACTTCAGTTTTATAATGTTGATGAAAGTTTGAAGGAAGAAATCCGACGTAAAACGATTATCCAGCTCTTTGGATGGAAGAATAAAGTCCTAAGAAATCAATGTTTCAAGAAAATGAAATTGTCAGGTAGAATTAAAAAAAATAGTAAAGCATCATAAACTGAAAAGTGGTTTATATTCCTGAAATGTTAAGGTTCGTGTATTTTGTTCTAGTATGAATGATCAGTTTATTTTGTTTATATTTATTTTTCTGATCCTAGAAAATTAGAATTCCAGCATATAAGGAACTGATTATACAAATTATGTTCAGATTACTATTTTCTCATCCATCATACAAGTGACTGTTCCCTATATTAAAAAGATCTTTTTAACGAGAGGTGAATTCAAAGATAATAAAATAAAGGCAAAGGTTGATACTACTTTCATACTTAAACTGCTTTAATTTAAAGCTCAAGATGGAAAATAACATATTTACTAAACCAAATAAGTTAAGTATACCTTACTTTAGCCAGACCACTGACTTGATTAACAGCTCTCCTAAGGATGGCAAGAAGGATTAGACTTATTTTACGTAGCTAAGAACCAATTGGTTACTTTACACATAAGGACGCACTCGCTCATGTCAATCTCAGGACATTAAGGTCCATCCTTACCAAATATAAAGCATATTTAATATGTATCAATTTTCTACATCAAAGTTAACACCTAGAGAGTAAAATGTCTGGCCCCCATCCTCGTTAAGAGGCCAAACTTCACGAGGAAAGACTGAAAGTCGTCATGAGTCGAGTGACGACTTCTTCGGCCATAATTAATGGCGAAAGAAAGAGCGCGAGGAACATTGGACACATCATCGGTCTCTCTTGACGTCTGCCTTATCATTTTTCACTTTGCGAGGCAAAATGCCATTTCTTTGTATGCTATCAATCATAGAAACGTTTAGGTGCGAAACCTTCCTTTCCTTTCTCTCTACGGACACGCGCACACGTTCACAGACATGTGTGTATAGATCAGACACACGCACACATTCGTGCAAATATGGGTGTGTGTATGTATTTAATATATATATATATATATATATATATATATATATATATATATATATATATCTATATATATATATATATATATATATATATATATATATATATACATACATACATATATATACATACATATATATATATATATATATATATATATATATATATATATATATATATATATATATATATATATATATATATATATGCGCGTGTGTGCACCGGATCCTGGGTATCGAGAGGGTACATTAGCAGTGACTAGAAATTTCTTCGAACTACATTTCCATAATTAGGTAGATGCTGACGACTGCTAACATTCAAGACTGTAGCAGGGTCCTGGGAAAGAGACCGATCTTGCGACGAGTGTGCATTTCTTTGAACAACATTTGGCAGTTAGTTAATGGAAGTGATTTATGAAACGCTTAGTTAACAGCAGCAACTAGAGAAACGCTTAGACGACATTGCTGACCCGTGAGAAGCGGTGCGACATTGCTGACCCGTGAGAAGCGGTGTTTTCAATCTTAAGGGTAAACCAGCAGCGGTTCGTCAGCAGTTGGATCGAGGGCCACATTTATATGTATGTATGATGAATACACCTGTATGAAGCAGGAATATGTATACTGAATGACGAAACCGTGTCGTCACTCAAAGTATGAGGTGTTTGTGATGCCATGTACTCCTAATCGTGCTTGAAAGAGAGACCTCCCTAGGGTGGAAGGCAGAGAAAGCACAAGGCGAGTCCATTGCAAAGATTGATAGTGTCGTTCTCTCTCAAAACTGGGGAAACTCCGATAAACTTCAGCGCACTCTCGTAACCACAAGACTTGAGCAAAACCAAGATTCCGTAGCAGCTATACTCGGTGGAAAAGTGTAAAACCTCAAGCAATAATATAGAACTAAAACTTCATTGTTACTATTCATTTGCCCACCAACCTTCTAAGTTAAATCTGGATAACGACCTTAATGTGTTCCTGCTGAAGTGAATTCCAAGTAAGACTTAGAAGAGAACCCACACGCCTGTCGTCCATTGTACCTTAGTGTGTTAACTCTTAGACTATAACATATTTTTCCCTGAAAAGTTCGAATTTGATTAAAGAAAAAGAGTGAAATATTTTGAAAAATTATGTTATTCCGAAATCGTCTGTTTTTTTCTTGACTACAATTACGGTAACATTCGCGGGACGGACATGACTGAGTTTAATAGAAAATATAATAAACGACTTCACAAAATGTTACTTAAATATCACGAGAGAGAGAGAGAGAGAGAGAGAGAGAGAGAGAGAGAGAGAGAGAGAGAGTGCAAGAGTAGCTGTGTTTTCTGTTACAAACATAAAATAATAAGAAATAGTTGATACAAGAAGCAATGGGGCTCAATGAGATCCGAGAGCCACGCAGTGGTAGTACTTGAGTGAAAAGAAAACCACCTAAAAACTAACTTAAATGAAAGACAAGATGATGAAAGTGGCTCTACTTTCCTCATACAATATAATGAAATTTTTTTGAATAATACGTATAAACACTGTTAATACAATAATAACATCCGCAAACAACAACAATAACTGTAATTGCTTTAAAAAAAAATACTGGTTTCGCAGCGGTTACCAGTCTTAACGCAATTACCAATATTACCACCACAACTGCCGGTGTTACTATTATATCACCACACCTTGAGAATCCCTTAAATGTTTGCGTCCATTATTTCTGAGAACCAGATGTTGTGGACCATCTCATTGTATAAATCTGCCATTAGAAAGTCAAAAAGGAAATCCGGGATGGTATAAATTTTCTCTAAACACTCGAGATTTATAAATAATAGATTCTGTAAATCAACAACAAACACATTCCGTTGGCGTTACGGTTCTGAGTTATTGGGATGTATTTTACGTAACGGACCCTTATCGTAAAAAAAAACTATATTAAATTGTAAAAAAGGCAGACATATTTGTACAGTACAACTCACAGTCATATATATATATATATATATATATATATATATATATATATATATATATATATATATATATATATATATATATATATATATACGGTGCTTCTTCGTGTGTATATGCTGGCTTCTTGCCTCAGTGATTCTTGCTCCTCCTCTGTAAGGCTAGTAGATGATATTAACAGGTCATTCACTAAAGCTAAACTTAATGAGAGAGAGAGAGAGAGAGAGAGAGAGAGAGAGAGAGAGAGAGAGAGAGAGAGAGAGAGAGAGAGAGAGAGAGAGAGAGAGAGAGAGAGAGAGAGATTTAACTAAAATTTTGAAGTTTGATACCAGAACATTTGCTTCTCTGTCTTGTGTGACTGTAGTACTGATGTAGTTTTATTATATATATTCTATAATCCATATTTACTCCAATTCAGTTATGTATGTGTGTGTGTGTGTGTGTGTGTGTGTGTGAGAGAGAGAGAGAGAGAGAGAGAGAGAGAGAGAGAGAGAGTTGTAAAATATCTGCACCTTTTTCCAAATTTTTAAGGTAAAAATTAATAATGCTGATGTAAGTTATAAAATTGCACTCATTAATAAAAGAATTTGAAAATATATGCAGACTTTGACCAACTTTTTAAACAAGGGATTGGTAACATGGAAGCTACGTATGTCCGCAGAATTTTTTTCACAAACGTCATAATCAGAAGCGCAATTACTGTACTTTTACGATTGGTCACTAAAAGTCCGCTTTTTGTATTTTTCCCCAAAAAACTTCAAAGCAAATAGAATTAAAACGAAGCTTCCCTCCCCCCCCCAACTCAAAAATGCTTTCGAATTTTTATGACTGTTGTCATCGAATATCTGATTCAATATAAGGTAGATCAAAGGGATAAAGAAATTTATTGGTAAACAGTGATTTTCTCTTTACTTTTCCTGTATCTTCCTATGCCTCTCGATCTGCTTTCAAACTCACTCACACACACACACACACACTATATATATATATATATATATATATATATATATATATATATATATATATATATATATATATATATATATATATATATATATATATATATGTGTGTGTGTGTGTGTGTGTGTGTGTGTGTGTGTGTGTGTCTGTGTATGCGAACGTAAGTTTATATCTTTTTCCTTCAAGGGGAGTTGGCTCCAAAGGATACATATAAAACATCGGTCTGTGCCTCATTCACATATTAACTGCGTTGTTCTTGTTGAACCCCCCACACAGAAGATTGCCATAACATTTTACTTTGCGTTTCCGGCTTAACCGATTTCGATTCAAATAGTTTTAGTTCTTATTTGCTGGTAAATAATTTCAGCTATCATATCAGATAGATTAAAAGTTAAAATGACTATATATCAGTTTGCAATTTCTAAAATTGGTAAACATATTACCAATACTTTATAGATAAATATCCCTATGAAATTTATGTCACATCCTCTAATCATATTCAGACAAATGCTATATTCTCCTGATGCGCGTTTTATTTGCCAAAGTGAATCATTTCCGAATAATATTTGTGTTTTTGCTTCGCTTCATCATCTCACAGTCAGTGGAAAAAGCAGTCTTTTGAAGGATTTATATGAACCTAACCCTTAGATTCCGATATCTAAAACAAGCTGGAAATAAGAATGCATGAAGTATTTAATCACATTACGTACATAAGAATGAAAAGAGATCTCATTAGACTAATGTGAAAAAGCACTCGGAAATGCATTCAGGAAAAATGGAAAATTAACGTCAAAATGTATGACAGGTATCGTTCGTGTGAAGCAAATTCTGCGTGTCCTACAGATATCATTTAGCTCTGATGATTTGCGTCGGAAAGCGCAGTTTTCAAACAAATGAAAGTGTCACGTAAATTTGAAAGTGGTTGAATTTTCAATTGGATTTCGCTTCCCTGTACACAAATGTACATGGAATATCAAAGGTCAACAACGCTAATGGTATGATGGCTTGGGACAACGTTGCTCACAATACTGAACAAGTTGAAAACAAATTACGATCGTAAAACTCAGTTGACATCGGATTTTGTTTGTTAAAATTATTCTTTACATTTAAGAGACGTGTTTTTAACCATTCAGGTTATTTTTACTTACGTATTTGGTTACGTATTAAAGGTATTATAGCTCTATTACAGTTATTAGCATATTTCATTTCGACTCTTAAAAAAAAAAAAACTTCCAAGCTTCGGGGTAAAAGGGTATATTTACTGTACACTTAAAAAATATTGATTTTCGTATTAGAATATATATATATATATATATATATATATATATATATATATATATATATATATATATATATATATATATATATATATATATATATATATATATATATATATATATATATATATATATATATATATATGTCCAAACATGCAGAAACCTATTAAGAAATGCCTAAAAATGTGGCCACCTCTAAACAGACATGCCCAAACATGCAGCAACCAATAGAGTTATGTCTAAACATGTACCCACCTATGACAGATATGACCAAACATACAGACACCTATAAAGATATGCCATAAGATGCAGCCACCTATAAACAGATATGTCCAAACATGCAACAGTCAAAAAGGTATGCCTAAACATGTCACCACTTATAAAAAACATGCCAAAACATGCATAAACATGTAAAAAGGCATGCCCAAATATGCAGCCACCTATAAACAGACATGCCCTAAACAAGCAACTGCCTATAAACAGACATGGCCATACATACAGACACCTATGAAGATATGCCTAAACATATAGCCACCAATGAACAGACATGCCTAAACATGAAACCATCTTTAAACAGACATGCACAATCATGCAACAACCTAAAAAGATACGCCTAAACATGTTGCCACCTTTAAACAGACATGCCCAAACATACAACCACCTTTACACAGACATGACCAAACATGCATAATCCTATAAAAAGACATGCCCAAACATGCAGTCACTTATAAACAGACATACCTAAACATGCAACCACCTATAAACAGACATGCCCTAATATGCAGAAACCTATAATCAAATATACCCAAACATGCAGCCACCTGTAACCAGATGTGCCCAAGCATGCAGGCATTTGCAACCATAAATACTCAAACATGCAGCCACTTGTAAGCACACATGTTCAATGCAAAGTCGCCTTTAACCAGACATGCCTAAACATGCAGCCACCTCTCAGCAGACATGGCCAGACATGCAACCACCCGTAACCAGAAATGCCTAAACATGCAGGCATTTGTAACCAGATGCGAACAAACATGCAGATGCCTGTAACCAGAAATGCTCAAACATGTACCCTCTTGTAAGCAGACATGCACAACCTGCACCCATATATAAGAAAACATACACAAACATTTAGTCTCCTGTAACAAAACATGCATCTACTTGTAAGCAGATATGTACAACATACAAACACCTGTAACCAGACATACCGGAGCATGCACTCACCTATAATAAGACATACCCAAACATGCATCCACCTATGGCAAGACATGCTCAAACATGCAGCCACTTGTTGGCAAACATGACCAAACATCCAGCAATTTATAAGTACACATGCCAAAACATGCATCTACCTGTAACCAAACATGAACCACTTGTAAACACACATGCCTAAACATGCAGGTACCCATAACAAGACCTACCAAACATGCATCCACTTGTGACAGACATGCTCAAACATTCAGCCACCTGTAACCATACACACAGCCACTTGTAAGCAGACATGCCTAAACATGCAACCCCCTGTAATAAGATATACCCAAACATGCAACCGCCTGTGACCAAACATGCTCACAAAAGCAGCCACCTGTGAGCAGATTTGACCAAACACGCATCCCGTCTGCAACTAAACATACAGCCACTTTAAAAAGACATGTCCAATCGTACAGCTGCCTGTAAGCAGACATGCCCATACATGTAGCCACCTGTAAACATTAATGTTCAAACACACAGCCACCTTTGTAAAGACTTGCCCAAACTTGCCAGCACCTGTAAGCAGACATGCCCAAACATGCTGTCATTTGTGCAGACATGCCCCAAAATATAGACACCTATATGCAAACTTTCCCAAACATTCAGTCATCTATAACAAAGATGTCCAAACATGCAACTACCTGCAGCCTCACATGCCCAAACATGGCACCACCTGCAACCTGACATGCCCAAACATGCAGCCACCTGAAGGAACATTTTTGAAAAAGAAGTGCTCAACATGCAGCCACCTGTAAGGAAACATGCCCAAACATGTAGCTACCTGTAAGCAGATATAACTGAACATACAACCACTTACAGCAGACATGCCCAAATATACAGCCACTTGTAACCAGACAAGCCCAAACATGCAGCCAACTGTAACCAGACATGTATAAACATATAGCCACCTGTAAGCCTTAATACTCAAACATGCAATCATCTGCAAACGGACATATCCAATCATACATCCCCTGTAAGCATAAATGCCATAACATGTAACTGCCTGAAAGCAGACATGCCCAAACATGCAGCCACATTTAACCAGCCATATAGTCATGCGGAAACATGCAACATGCAGACACATGATTTCACTTATGACCATATACGAGTATGTAAAAACATGTTCCATATATATATATATATATATATATATATATATATATATGTATATATATATATATATATATATATATATATATATATATATAGCTATATCTGTGTATGCATATTTATATCAAATATATTTATTGATATCCCTGGTTTATTTGGAGCAGTTGGTAGCCCTGATCAATTTTGAAATATTGGTTATCTTGGCTGAGTTTGAGCAGTTGGTATCCCTCATCAGAAGTATTATGTTGGCAGCCCTGATGAATGACAGGGTGGTTCAGAAAGAAAACCATACCACGTGAATAATGCGTTCATGTGGAAGACTTTTTTTCCTGACTTCAGCTTGACTTATTTAGGTAGTTTATAATGCAGCTGTCTTCAGAATAAGTAATTTAAAAGGAATGACTTACACTCTAGTGTTTTACAAATGACTTCATTAAAGTAATAAAGTAAAGACCACCTTAAGTCGTAGTTTCTTGACTATACAGAAGACGAAGTCAAAGCCAGTACAGCACTAGGAACCGAACTCCATGGAATAACGACGACGATATTAGACCGACCCCTGATTCAGTATATGAAACGAAAAAGGGACGTTGTAAAGAACAGCAACCCCAGAGTACCTGAGGGTTGTTTATCTTAACAAGCTAATATTTGGGGTGGCTGATGTTAACAAGCTCATTCTGATACCGGCGGTGCATCTGTTTGTTGTCGGCCAAATGGAATGTCCCTTCGCCGTGTTCAGTACGGGGGGGGGGGGTGTGGCTGATGTTAACAAGTTCATTCTGAGGATAGCCATTCTTTACATGGGTACTCTGGGGTTGCGGATCTTTACAACGTCCAATCTCTTTACCTTCAAAATCAAACTTACAAGGTTTTAGGTTTGACGCATCCGGTTTGCTTGAAACCAGTGAGGGTTTTCCTTGCTGAGATTCGGTTTATGTTCAAATGAATAACAGGTGACCCAGGCTGGTTTCAGAGAGACGGAGACCTAGACCTATATTATGTTGGGTTGGACAGGTCATTTAACAAGCTGACTGACTGGCTGATTAACTGATTAGTTAACTGTCTTCAGCACTTGGCTACTATTAAATGTAGATACACAAGGATGTGGAAGCAAATCGTTATATATTTCTTTGTGTACTCATATGGTGTAGACTGGTTTTACTAGTCTGGCAGATTTGTTCACCTACAGACACACACACACACACACACACACAGAATTTTGTCTAAAATTACTAGTGAAAGAGACACTAAGTGTCAAACAGCTCAAGACAATTCGACGAAAAAGATTGCTTTCCAATAAATGATGGAGAAAGCAGTCTTTTTGTCTTACGAAATAGGGGTGAGAATGTGCCTTGCCGATTGATGCATATATGCCCTTCTTACGCTTTCAGAATTATGCCAGACAGGTGAATGTCCGAAGTACTAGATTTAGTCAATTTTCTCTCTCTCTCTCTCTCTCTCTCTCTCTCTCTCTCTCTCTCTCTCTCTCTCTCTCTCTCTCTCTCCCACCCTCTATTAATGAATGAAAATGCTAATAATTTCCAGAAAATGAATGTTAAATGGTGAAACCGTTCGGTATTTCGAAAACAGAGACTACACATGACGTTACGTAAAACTGTCAGTAGGCCTACATTTTTAATATATCTTTATACATTTCTTATGTGATATTCAATAGATTTAGATGCATCTGTTCTCGGTATATAAACCTTATGGACGCATGCCACAGCCACTATGCCTAAAGTTCATCGCTTCTAGCTTGTAAATTTGAACGTAATCTTCGTTGACTATATTATATTAGCAGTGGAGGTTTAAAAAAATATTTTGAAATGATTTATGTCAAAATTGACTGATTTTTTTTATGATTAATATTGTGGACAGACACATGAAGTTTTATTACCACAAATAAAAAACAGTAGGCCTAAAATGTTAGTTACAACATTATATATCTTTGTAGTGGAGTTAGATGCTTTTCACTGCAAAATCTCTCCTCTCCCTTTTGTATTAGAGCAGTTTTTAAGAGAGAGAGAGAGAGAGAGAGAGAGAGAGAGAGAGAGAGAGAGAGAGCACATTCAGTGTTGTGAGGAGAGAGGAGAGAAACATTGAAATTGTACGTTTATTTTTCTCGTCTCTCGCAGTCTGACTGAATTGTGAATGTTGGCAACACTGTCCAGTAACCGTCATCACATAAATGTCTGTTTTATTCACGGCCAAACTTTCGTCTTTTCAGCTGAACGACAATTTTACGCATCTTTGACATTTGTTCCGATTTCCATCAATAATCATCATTGGTTCATTTCATAACATCAGCTTCAGAGTCCTTAAAGGAATTTTCATTGCCTGTCCTCGAGGGATTTAGAACCGAAGGAGACAAACAGAAGTCTAACAAGCTCACTAAACTTAGCGAGATTTGCTTTCTAGCCTCGCACGAACCCCTACAAATGACGGCTTCTTGTGAGTTTTTTTTTTCTAATTCAAATCAGCTCTTGGCTCACTGTGGTATGTTCGAGGCTAGTCTCCACTTCAGGGGGTATAGTGCCTGTGAGAGGCTAGAATGACAGGGTGGCTCAAAAAAGAAAAACCCCCTACGAACAATGGATTCACATCAATCCTGACGTCAACCTGAAATAAGTAGTTATCATTGCATGAGTCCCAAGTACAAGTAGCCAAGAATAGATTCACTTTCGCTTAAATATTTTTATGAATGACCTTAATGAATGAAGGACCGCACTGTGTTACAGTCTGTAGACTACAACAGAAGACGAAGTCACAGTCAGTCGAGCACCGGAAAACGTTGGCCATGGATGAATGCGGGAGATAATGGCTCGAGATATTAAGTTAGACCTATTCCTGACTCAATACATAAAATAGAAAAATAAAAGCTTTTTACCCTCAAAATGAAACGTTCTCTCTCTCTCTCTCTCTCTCTCTCTCTCTCTCTCTCTCTTTGTGTGTGTGTGTGCGGTGAAGTGGAATGGAAAGACTGAAACGAAGTGGAATTGTGAAGCAGAAGTACAGTAGAGTGAGCTGAAGTTTCACATAATGTAAAGATATGGCCATTCTCTCTCTTCATAACAAACGGGCAACGTGAAAAAAATATATTTTGGCTAGCAACTTGCCCTTACAGAAACCATATGCTTTTCTTTCGGCGATAGACCTGTGTGTATGTCTGTGTCTGTGTGCGCGTGCAGACAACCGAACAAACAGCCTAGGGACATAGGCTTATATATCCACGTGTGAGTAGTGTCTCTTTTCAAAATTACTTGTATAAATTTTCCTTGTTGTTTAAACACGGTTTTTTGCATATATATATATATATATATATATATATATATATATATATATATATATATGTAATTGAATGTTTGTATGTTTGAATGTTTGTGCGCTAGAGAAATCCGAACCGCTTGACCGATCTAGACAAAATTTGGCATGTGGCCATCATTTGACCGAACTTAGATAATAGGGGTGTGTTTAGTTTTAGCAGGGGCCATATGTTTAGGTTTAGTATAGGGTACATTTAGGTTTAGTGAGGGTTGTGTGTTAATGTTAAGTGGGGGTGAGTTAAGGTACGGTGGGGGTGCAGTTAGGTTTGGTGAGAAGTGTGTTTAAGTTTTGTGGGTTTGTTTAGGTTTAGTGGCAGTGAGTTTAGGTACAGTTGTGGTGCATTTAGGTTTAGTGAGAGGTGTGTTTAGGTTTTGTGGGGCCTGTGATTAGGTTTAATGGGGGGGGGGGTGTTGTGTTTAGGTTTTAGTGAGGGTGAATTTAGGTTTAGTTGGGGGTGTGTGTTTAGGTTTAGGGGTGCATTTAGATTTGGTGGGGTGTGTTTAAGATTAGCAGGGTGGTTGTGTTTAGGTTTAGGCGGGGGTGCATTTAGGCTTAGTGAGGGGGTGTGTTTAGGGTTTTGGTGGGGTGGTATGTTTAGGTTTAGTGGGGATGACTTTAGGTATCTGGGAGGTGCACTTAGGTTTGGTGAGCGGTGTGTTTAGGTTTGTGGGTGGTAAGTGTTAAGTTTCAGTGGATGGGGGGTTAGTGTTTAGCTTTAGTGGAGGGGTGCATTTAGTGCATGTGCTTAGGTCTGGTGGGAGGGGGGGTGTTTAAGTTTAGTGGTGGATGTGTTTAGGGTTTAGTGGGGGAGTGTTTTGGCTTAGTGGGGAGATGTGTTTAGGTTTAGTTGGGGTGTGTTTCGATTCAGGGGGGTGTTTAGGCTTAGTGGGGCTTCACAGTTTCACTATAGCATCACATGCCAAACAGCAGCAATGACTACGTTTGTAATGGCGCCGTGTCTGCAAAATATTGATTAATAAGGTAAATATGGCACTATATTAAAGCAAGATAATAAGCGTGTCTTATAATCATCACTCTAATGGATTTTCTTCGTTATCATTTATATATTCTCCCATTTTTGCTGTCCACTGAAGGGTTTTCATTCATCGCTGAACATTGGCACAAAATCTTGCAGTCTTTTGTCAACGTCTTTCTAAGGTATCATTAACTTCAATATAATCCGGGAAGAGAGAGAGAGAGAGAGAGAGGAGGAGAGGAGAGAGAGAGGAGGAGAGAGAGAGAGAGAGAGAGAGAGAAGAGAAGGCGGTATCCATATATTACAAAAATCCTGCCATATAATGTTCCCATACAATCGTAGATATGACTTTAGTATGTCCATACTTGCGAGAGAGAGAAAGTCATTTTAGTCACATGCCATTTGACAACCAGATTAAGCAACGCTTAGCAGTTGTTTCACATCTCCCAGAAGACTGAACATCTAACAACCGAGAGAAAGAAAACGCCGTAGCAGAGGAGCAGAACGCCAACACCCTTTGGTTAATTCATATACCAACAGCTCCTTGCATTCAAGCGGCTTCCATAACACTATTAGTTCTTCTTTATTACAACCTTCATTACCGTCATTGGTTAAGGTCCCTCCGGGGAAGAGGGATCCGGCGGCACAGGGGAAGTGTAATTCTCTTGGACGTGTTTCATCAGAGATTTTACCTGGGGAGAAATATTCACGCAGTTCATACTGGAGTGCTCTGTTTGGTCCTTGAGTCTTTAATCTTTATTCTATCTCAGATTATTCTTCTTTTGTTTACAATTGAAAAAACCTCATTTTCGTAATGAATAATTATTAAAGCCAAAATCCTTCGATATGAATAACACGTTCTTGTGATTTGTTAGTTATATAATCTCTTTCTCTTCCTTTTTGTAACTTTTTTCTTTTTCTAAGATGACCACAGGAATCGCTGCGACTCTGCTCCCAGTAAAGTATTAACTTTCTCGGGTTACCGCGGAAAGCCTTACAGACAAGTGCCGTGTTAATTCGATATTTGAGCACATTAACAAATGCCCAAAAGGGGCACGCGCAATAACGAAATAGTGTCTACGGAAAGAGACGACACACAGGGACCTAAGCATAATCATTACACTAAATAACTTTTTGTAACGTGAGCTTTCATAACATTGTACTGTAGCAACGTAATTCTTTGGTTCTGATTCCCTTGTCATACAGCAATGTCCTGTTCAACAAAAATAGTTTCTCCTTGATAGCAGCAGAGAAGGTTTTAAGTTTGTGATTCTCAATAACACTAAATCTGCCTGTCTGCTTCTGTTTGTTCTTCTTGATGATTTGTATTCATTCAAATTTGTTAGATGCTTTCAAATTCAATGCTTCATCTTCTTTATTGTATTAGATTAAATAAACCTGTTTGTATCTCCTTGCACCTAAGTAAAAAGAATTATATATATATATATATATATATATATATATATATATATACATATATATATATATATAATATATATATATATATATATATATTTATATATATATATATATATATATATATTATATATATATATATAACTTTTTCATTAAGGTGCAAGGAAATACAAACAGATTGCTTGTTATCGTTCCTAAAACTGGTTAAGAAGCTAATGTGCCAACGCATTGTCATGCTGTGGGTCAGCGACACATTCGCGAACAACTTGGTCCATGTTCCCCTAACATGGAACTGATCGCTTTACTGAACGTCGGAGCTACAATTATTAATTAAAAGTGGAGTTTTCTAACGTAGATGGTTACTCCAAATATCCTTATATAAATCCTCTAAAATATTTTTTCTGTTCTACTTCTCACTTTTAGTGTTCTGTGAAAGGAAAACTATTGAATATGGCTTTGTCTGTCCGTCTGAGGCTAGAGGTTGCAAATCGGTATGTTGATCATCCACCCTCGAATCATAAAGCACATACCAAATTGCAGCCCTCTAGCCTCAGTAGTTTTTATGTTATTTAAGGTTCAAGTTGGCCATAATCGTACTTCTGGCAGCGCTGTAGGTACCAACAACATAGGCCACCACCGGACCGTGGCTGAGTTTCATGGGCTGTGGCTAAGAGTTTTATGGGTCGTTATTACCGGACAGAGAACTCGATTGCCCCGAGGAAACTTCGGCGCATTTTTTACTTGTTTATATTTAATTTTAGCATGGCTGATACTGAAAGACGCATGAAAGAATAAAATTGTCCCAAATTTCTCACCATGGGATACTCTACTCGAGACAGTTCCCATTCGGAATCCCCGCCAAACTGTTTTAATGCACATGCGCAGTTAGAAAAATAGTGTGGATCATGTAGAAAACAAATTCTGTAACATGCTGCAAGGTTTTCTTTTTTAAATCAGTATCATTTTACATTGTTCTTATAATAAGTATGTGTCAGAAAAAAAAAAAAACATTATATTACGAAACATGCTTTCACCCACGCTATTAAATCTAAACCTGGAAAGTTAATCTGATTACGCCCTTGAGTGATTGTATCACATTCTACTTTACGTTTTTCGCTCTGGGGAATTCTGCATTTCACTACGCCGTTTTCGAGAAATATTTCGCTTCCAGTCGTATATTTCTCAATCGTAAAAACTGATTACAATGCATATTTACTTCGTAAAAATATAGAGTTTTGGGGATGAAATCCTCTTTTAGAATTCGTACAGAAAAATATTTTAGTTTCATGTCTTCACAATATATCCATGAAGATACACTTTATCATGAAATGGTACGAAGTGTTATTCCAAGTGAAAGAACAGCTTTCAAATCAGATTCTCTTCTGAGGCACTTACGCTGCTATTCCCATTTTCTTTTTTACTCTCTCTCTCTTCCTCTCATTTTCTGTCTAAAATGTGTTGCTATTCACAGTCTCTCTATCTCAAATCGGTTGGTTTTTTGCATTCTCTCTCTCTCTCTCTCTCTCTCTCTCTCTCTCTCTCTCTCTCTCTCTCTCTCTCTCTCTCTCTCTCTCTCTCTCTAGGTTATTACAAACCGCTTACTATCTCTTTCTCTCTTAATGCATCGGCCTTGCACTCCTTGCCGCTCATACCTAACTCCTGTGAATAACTGAAAATTCCAGGAGCTTAAAATCTGAGGTAATGTCGCCAGTCCTTTGTGCATATCCCAAGAATATTCATAAATTTTCGTAGCTCTTAGAAAATGTTTTATTCTTTTATGATCGAAATTTTTTTGGTTAACTTTAAAATCTTTTATACACATTTAAGTAAAGCGAATATCACTATAATTTTGAATATTAAAATATAATAAAATATTTTACTATTGTAGAAGTTTTTGTGCAAAATTCCTGACGTGAATAATCCATGTCCTCAAATTCTTTCCATTTTATCGTCGATGTCCCAACTTTTCTTCAGGATTGGGTGAGGAGCTATCATGTTTCCACAAACTTCGATTTAATTAATGAAGTTTTGATGGAATTAAGTGTGTCACTGCATAACTTTGATGAGTTTCTCCAGCCAATTAACCGTTATTAAAGTATGAGTGACCTTCGTCTAGCGCTGTTCTGGCTGGGGGAATTTCAGTTGAAACTATTTCAGTTAGATTGGCGAGGGACACTTCCGGAAAGAATATTAACCACTCACACAGAAAACTTTCTAAAGTTAGTGTCTGACTGGCGTGATGCATGTTTAACAAGGGAATAACTCTTCACTAGCTCATGCTCCAAAAATATTTTGATATAATAGTTGTTTATCTTGTCCTTTCTCTCTCTCTCTCTCTCTCTCTCTCTCTCTCTCTCTCTCGTCTCTCTCTCTCTCTCTCTGTTATACAAATAAATAAACCAAGATAGCACAGTTTCAGTTGGTCATAGCACAAGCAAGAAGGTATATTTCATTAGGATCAACACGTCAACTATGACTCAGGTTTTTCCATGGCAATGCAACCACTCCATTGATGGCTAACAAATTCTTGTTTTTCTGAAATCAACAACAAACTTAATAGTATCAAATATTATTTTCTATAAGGAGGAGGCCATATTCAACAAGGGCTGAAGAAAATAAAACCTAACTTATGATGT
>JANJGK010005693.1:0-42500 GCA_039081455.1 Macrobrachium rosenbergii | reverse complement strand
TTTCAACACTGAGAAAATAACATTCAACTGATATTAAAGTTTTCATCACTAAGAAAACAACTAACCAGGTAACTATAACACACACACACACACACACACACACACACCAAGAAAGACAGTGCTTCCTCCTTCTGAAGCCAAGAACATAACAAGAAGCTACCAGACGACATCAATAACCAGTTCCCACCACACACACTGAGCAGCTGATTATAACATTATAACATTATACATTTACTGTAATTCCTCTTCCTGTAAAGGTACCAAGAGGCTGTAAGATTTTCCCCCAAAGCTGCAAACGGAGCCAGCAGCAAATGCCAGGAAAAGATGATCACTCAGCAAGTATGGGGGATATATAAATCAACACTAATTCAAAAGGATCAGTTTCATCTATCTCAGTAATCATTAAATAATACGGAAATAAGGATGGAATGCCAACCAAATTAAAATATTCAATGATACATGCAAGCTGACCAAATGATAAAAATGCATTACTGAAAAGCAAGATTATACATCCACAAAAATGGATGCCTATCAGTGGCCAGTTTTTCAAATATGATAAGAAGTGTAGCTAAAGCTGGTTAGCTACTGTTTAGCAATGATTTCCATCCTTTCGACAGAAACTACCAGACCTCTGCATCAGCTAAGACCACTGATGAATTGCAGATATTTCCTACCTATACAGCAAAAGACAGAACAGTGTTATTTCAATTGTAGTCGTGCAACATGGCTCCTTTACTTCCACTTCTCATTCCAGTATAATGTCTGCAAATCTGGCACACAGCCTACAAAGAGACTATTACTACAACACAGACAAAGTCAAGTCATCAATGTTAAAAACACACTTTCTATTCATCAGGCACCAACAAACTTGAAGCCACACCATTCACTAAAAACAGAAAATTATCATACATTTAGGCAAGCAATGCAACATTTAAGACGAATGAACTTCAGCCTGAGCAACCTGCAATAAGTATGGAAAATGCAAAGAACTAAAGCATAATCAGCTCCTTCCAATTCAATACTAAAACTATACCACAGCCCCTCTCAATATACTAAAAAACGGAGACTTCTGCATGCAAATCATGTATCAATAATCTGCATGACCATGTGGACACAAAGTTAAAATGAACACTGGCTCCATCTTACGAAGTCTTAAAATCAATAACAACAAAACCTATGAAATGACTATTTACCAGACAGACTACAATGCCTTGGATGTTTGACAACCTGTATAAAAGTCCTCATACGACTTCAAAAGAAACAGATCATCTGCTGTTCAATTAAAAACAAAAGATTGTAAGCTAAACAGTCACTAATTTTCCATTCTGGCTAGCATACACATTGACGACCACCTTAACAGCGATACAAAAATGGCTTTGAGGACAATTACAGGAGCAATAAATGGGCAAAGTTGCACTTGCTATGCACAGGAATCAAGTTACCTGACCTGGCTCCAAGAATACATGCTAGGAATGCAGTAATTACCAGTTTATCACTGAACAATTACAAAACCTTATCACTTGAAGAACCTCAAAGCCTATCTCAGCTTACACGGAGAATAAGGTCTTCTAAAACTCGTGTACCGTACACCACTTTCTACATTCATCGGGAAGGTTTCTGTTACAAGATGCCACAGCTGTCCAACCTAAATCTAACATTTACAAATTTCCAGCACCAGGAAAACAACAGCCTAACCAGTGAAGCACACCATACTCCGACCAGGCAAGACAGTGTTCCTTCCCACAAAAGTAAAGGTCATCACAAGAAGCTATTAAGAGACATCAGTAACCAATATCCACCAAACAGAATGACCAGCTGATTGTGAAAATCCCTGTCACACTCTGCTGCTGTTATTTCCCTTCCTTTGAAGGTATCTGGAGGCTGCAAGATGTTCCCCCAACAGAACAAGCAGCAACTGCCAGGGCTAGAAGGTTCACTCTGCAAGTAAGGGAGACCAAAATCAACACCACTTCAAAAGGACCAATTTACATTCTCTCAGTAGTAGATCCTACAATCGATAACATGCATAGAAGGAAGGAAGGAAGGAAGGAAGGAAGGAATACCAAAGTAAATATAAGTATTGGCAGAAGTATGCAAGAAGACGACCATTTTTAGAACTGCATTGTTGAAAATCACTGCATCTAATGAATCATTAAGTAACCAACACCCTTTAATACTGACTACAGTACACCACACGAGATGCACTAACAGTACTGTAACCAACACCCTTTAGTAATGCCTACAGTACACCACCCTTTAGTAATGCCTACAGTACACCACCCTTTAGTAATGCCTACAGTACACCACCCATCAGTAATGCCTACAGTACACGACCCTTTAGTAATGCCTACAGTACACAACCCTTTAGTAATGCCTACAGTACACCACCCTTTAGTAATGCCTACAGTACACCACCCATCAGTAATGCCTACAGTACACGACCCTTTAGTAATGCCTACAGTACACCAACCTTTAGTAATGCCTACAGTACACCACCCTTTAGTAATGCCTACAGTACACCACCCATCAGTAATGCCTACAGTACACGACCCTTTAGTAATGCCTACAGTACACCACCCTTTAGTAATGCCTACAGTACACCACCCTTTAGTAATGCCTACAGTACACCACCCATCAGTAATGCCTACAGTACACGACCCTTTAGTAATGCCTACAGTACACCACCCTTTAGTAATGCCTACAGTACACCACCCATCAGTAATGCCTACAGTACACGACCCTTTAGTAATGCCTACAGTACACGACCCTTTAGTAATGCCTACAGTACACCACCCTTTAGTAATGCCTACAGTACACCACCCTTTAGTAATGCCTACAGTACACCACCCATCAGTAATGCCTACAGTACACGACCCATCAGTAATGCCCACAGTACACCACCCTTTAGTAATGCCTACAGTCCACCAGCCTTTAGTAATGCCTACAGTACACCAGCCTTTAGTAATGCCTACAGTACACCACCCTTTAGTAATGCCTACAGTACACCAGCCTTTAGTAATGCCTACAGTACACCACAAGAGATGCACTAACAGTATTGAAACCAAAACCCTTTAGTAATGCCTACAGTACACCACCCTTTAGTAATGCCTACAGTACACCACCCTTTCGTAATGCCTACAGTACACCACCCTTTAGTAATGCCTACAGTACACCACCCTTCAGTAATGCCAACAGTACACGACCCTTTAGTAATGCCTATAGTACACCACCCTTCAGTAATGCCTACAGTACACCACCCTTGAGTAATGCCTACAGTGCACGACCCTTTAGTAATGCCTACAGTACACCACCCTTTAGTAATGCCCACAGTACACCACACAAGATGCACTAACAGTAGTGAAACCAAAACCCATTAGTAATGCCTACAGTACACCACCCATCAGTAAGGCCTACAGAGCACCACCCTTTAGTAATGCCTACAGTACACCACAAGAGATGCACTAATAGTACTGTAACCAAAACCCTTTAGTAATGCCTACAGTACACCACCCTTTAGTAATGCCTACAGTACACCACTCTTTAGTAATGCCTACAGTACACCACCCTTTAGTAATGCCTACAGTACACCACACGAGATACACCAACAGTACTGTAACCAAAACCCTTAAGTAATGCCTACAGTACACCACCCTTCAGTAATGCCTACAGTACACCACCCTTTAGTAATGCCTACAGTACACCACCCTTTAGTAATGCCAACAGTACACGACCCTTTAGTAATGCCTACAGTACACCACCCTTTAGTAATGCCTACAGTACACGACCCTTTAGTAATGCCTACAGTACACCACCCTTTAGTAATGCCTACAGTACACGACCCTTTAGTAATGCCTACAGTACACCACCCTTTAGTAATGCCTACAGTACACCACACGAGATGCACTAACAGTACTGTAACCAAAACCCTTAAGTAATACATACAGTACACCACCCTTTAGTAATGCCTACAGTATGCCACCCTTTAGGAATGCCTACAGTACACCACCCTTCAGTAATGCCTACAGTACACCACCCTTCAGTAATGCCTACAGTACGCCACCCTTTAGGAATGCCTACAGTACACCACCCTTCAGTAATGCCTACAGTACGCCACCCTTTAGGAATGCCTACAGTACACCACCCTTCAGTAATGCCTACAGTACGCCACCCTTTAGGAATGCCTACAGTACACCACCCTTTAGTAATGCCTACAGTACACCACACGAGATACACCAACAGTACTGTAACCAAAACCCTTAAGTAATACATACAGTACACCACCCTTTAGTAATGCCTACAGTATGCCACCCTTTAGGAATGCCTACAGTACACCACCCTTCAGTAATGCCTACAGTACACCACCCTTCAGTAATGCCTACAGTACGCCACCCTTTAGGAATGCCTACAGTACACCACCCTTCAGTAATGCCTACAGTACACCACCCTTCAGTAATGCCTACAGTACACCACCCTTCAGTAATGCCTACAGTACGCCACCCTTTAGGAATGCCTACAGTACACCACCCTTCAGTAATGCCTACAGTACGCCACCCTTTAGGAATGCCTACAGTACACCACCCTTCAGTAATGCCTACAGTACGCCACCCTTTAGGAATGCCTACAGTACACCACCCTTCAGTAATGCCTACAGTACACCACCCTTCAGTAATGCCTACAGTACACCACCCTTCAGTAATGCCTACAGTACGCCACCCTTTAGGAATGCCTACAGTACACCACACGAGATGCACTGAAAGCACTGTGACCATCACCCTTCAGGAATGCCTACAGTACACCACAAGAGATGCACTGAAAGCACTGTGACCATCACCCTTCAGGAATGCCTACAGTACACCACAAGAGATGCACTGGAAGCACTGTGACCATCACCCTTCAGGAATGCCTACAGTACACCACAAGAGAAGCACTGAAAGCACTGTGACCAAGACCCTTCAGAAATGCCTACAGTACACCACAAGAGATGCACTGAAAGCACTGTGACCATCACCCATCAGGAATGCCTACAGTACACCACAAGAGATCCACTGAAAGCACTGTGACCAAGACCCTTCAGGAATGGCTAAAGTACACCACAAGAGATGCACTGAAAGCACTGTGACCAACACCCTTCAGGAATGCCTACAGTACACCACAAGAGATGCACTGAAAGCACTGTGACCAAGACCCTTCAGGAATACCTACAGTACACCACAAGATATGCACTGAAAGCACTGTGACCAACACCCTTCAGGAATGCCTACAGTACACCACAAGATATGCACTGAAAGCACTGTGACCAAGACCCTTCAGGAATGCCTACAGTGCAACACAAGATATACACTGAAAGCACTGTGACCAACACCCTTCAGGAATGCCTACAGTACACCACAAGAGATGCACTGAAAGCACTGTGACCATCACCCTTCAGGAATGCCTACAGTACACCACAAGAGAAGCACTGAAAGCACTGTGACCAAGACCCTTCAGGAATGCCTACAGTACACCACAAGATATGCACTGAAAGCACTGTGACCAAGACCCTTCAGGAATGCCTACAGTACACCACAAGAGAAGCACTGAAAGCACTGTGACCAACACCATTCAGGAATGCCTACAGTACACCACAAGAGATGCACTGAAAGCACTGTGACCATCACCCTTCAGGAATGCCTACAGTACACCACAAGAGAAGCACTGAAAGCACTGTGACCAACACCCTTCAGGAATGACTACAGTACACCACAAGAGATGCACTGAAAGCACTGTGACCAAGACCCTTCAGGAATGCCTACAGTACACCACAAGAGATGAACTGAAAGCACTGTGACCATCACCCTTCAGGAATGCCTACAGTACACCACAAGAGATGCACTGAAAGCACTGTGACCATCACCCTTCAGGAATGCCTACAGTATACCACAACAGATGCACTAGAAAGCACTGTGACCATCACCCTTCAGGAATGCCTACAGTACACCACAAGAGATGCACTGAAAGCACTGTGACCATCACCCTTCAGGAATGCCTACAGTACACCACAAGATATGCACTGAAAGCACTGTGACCAACACCCTTCAGGAATGCCTACAGTACACCACAAGAGATGCACTGAAAGCACTGTGACCAAGACCCTTCAGGAATGCCTACAGTACACCACAAGAGATGAACTGAAAGCACTGTGACCATCACCCTTCAGGAATGCCTACAGTACACCACAAGAGATGAACTGAAAGCACTGTGACCATCACCCTTCAGGAATGCCTACAGTACACCACAAGAGATGCACTGAAAGCACTGTGACCAACACCCTTCAGGAATGCCTACAGTACACCACAAGATATGCACTGAAAGCACTGTGACCAAGACCCTTCAGGAGTGCCTACAGTACACCACAAGATATGCACTGAAAGCACTGTGACCAAGACCCTTCAGGAATGCCTACAGTACACCACAAGAGATGCACTGAAAGCACTGTGACCATCACCCTTCAGGAATGCCTACAGTACACCACAAGAGATGCACTGAAAGCACTGTGACCAAGACCCTTCAGGAATGCCTACAGTACACCACAAGAGATGCACTGAAAGCACTGTGACCATCACCCTTCAGGAATGCCTACAGTACACCACAAGATATGCACTGAAAGCACTGTGACCAACACCCTTCAGGAATGCCTACAGTACACCACAAGATATGCACTGAAAGCACTGTGACCAACACCCTTCAGGAATGCCTACAGTACACCACAAGATATGCACTGAAAGCACTGTGACCAACACCCTTCAGGAATGCCTACAGTACACCACAAGATATGCACTGAAAGCACTGTGACCAAGACCCTTCAGGAATGCCTACAGTACACCACAAGATATACACTGAAAGCACTGTGACCAACACCCTTCAGGAATGCCTACAGTACACCACAAGAGATGCACTGAAAGCACTGTGACCATCACCCTTCAGGAATGCCTACAGTACACCACAAGAGAAGCACTGAAAGCACTGTGACCAAGACCCTTCAGGAATGCCTACAGTACACCACAAGATATGCACTGAAAGCACTGTGACCAACACCCTTCAGGAATGCCTACAGTACACCACAAGATATGCACTGAAAGCACTGTGACCAAGACCCTTCAGGAATGCCTACAGTACACCACAAGATATACACTGAAAGCACTGTGACCAACACCCTTCAGGAATGCCTACAGTACACCACAAGAGATGCACTGAAAGCACTGTGACCATCACCCTTCAGGAATGCCTACAGTACACCACAAGAGAAGCACTGAAAGCACTGTGACCAAGGCCCTTCAGGAATGCCTACAGTACACCACAAGAGAAGCACTGAAAGCACTGTGACCAACACCCTTCAGGAATGCCTACAGTACACCACAAGAGATGCACTGAAAGCACTGTGACCATCACCCTTCAGGAATGCCTACAGTACACCACAAGAGAAGCACTGAAAGCACTGTGACCAACACCCTTCAGGAATGCCTACAGTACACCACAAGATATGCACTGAAAGCACTGTGACCAAGACCCTTCAGGAATGCCTACAGTACACCACAAGAGAAGCACTGAAAGCACTGTGACCAACACCCTTCAGGAATGCCTACAGTACACCACAAGAGATGCACTGAAAGCACTGTGACCAAGACCCTTCAGGAATGCCTACAGTACACCACAAGAGATGCACTGAAAGCACTGTGACCAAGACCCTTCAGGAATGCCTACAGTACACCACAAGAGATGCACTGAAAGCACTGTGACCAAGACCCTTCAGGAATGCCTACAGTACACCACAAGAGATGCACTGAAAGCACTGTGACCAAGACCCTTCAGGAATGCCTACAGTACACCACAAGAGATGCACTGAAAGCACTGTGACCAAGACCCTTCAGGAATGCCTACAGTACACCACAAGAGAAGCACTGAAAGCACTGTGACCAAGACCCTTCAGGAATGCCTACAGTACACCACAAGAGATGCACTAAAAGCACTGTGACCAAGACCCTTCAGGAATGCCTACAGTACACCACAAGAGATGAACTGAAAGCACTGTGACCATCACCCTTCAGGAATGCCTACAGTACACCACAAGAGATGCACTGAAAGCACTGTGACCATCACCCTTCAGGAATGCCTACAGTACACCACAAGAGATGCACTGAAAGCTCTATGACCATCACCCTTCAGGAATGCCTACAGTACACCACAAGAGAAGCACTGAAAGCACTGTGACCATCACCCTTCAGGAATGCCTACAGTACACCACAAGAGAAGCACTGAAAGCACTGTGACCATCACCCTTCAGGAATGACTACAGTACACCACAAGAGATGCACTGAAAGCACTGTGACCATCACCCTTCAGGAATGCCTACATTACACCACAAGAGAAGCACTGAAAGCACTGTGACCATCACCCTTCAGGAATGCCTACAGTACACCACAAGAGATGCACTGAAAGCACTGTGACCATCACCCTTCAGGAATGACTACAGTACACCACAAGAGATGCACTGAAAGCACTGTGACCATCACCCTTCAGGAATGACTACAGTACACCACAAGAGATGCACTGAAAGCACTGTGACCATCACACTTCAGGAATGCCTACATTACACCACAAGAGATGCACTGAAAGCACTGTGACCATCACCCTTCAGGAATGCCTACAGTACACCACAAGAGATGCACTGAAAGCACTGTGACCATCACCCTTCAGGAATGACTACAGTACACCACAAGAGATGCACTGAAAGCACTGTGACCATCATCCTTCAGGAATGACTACAGTACACCACAGGAGGTGCACTAAAAGCACTGTGACCATCACCCTTCAGGAATGACTACAGTACACCACAAGAGATGCACTGAAAGCACTGTGACCATCACCCTTCAGGAATGCCTACAGTACACCAAAGGAGATGCACTGAAAGCACAGTGACCAACACCCTTCAGGAATGCCTACAGTACACCACAAGATATGCACTGAAAGCACTGTGACCAACACCCTTCAGGAATGCCTACAGTACACCACAAGAGAAGCACTGAAAGCACTGTGACCAACACCCTTCAGGAATGCCTACAGTACACCACAAGAGAAGCACTGAAAGCATTGTGACCAACACCCTTCAGGAATGCCTACAGTACACCACAAGAGATGAACTGAAAGCACTGTGACCATCACCCTTCAGGAATGCCTACAGCACAACACAAGAGATGCACTGAAAGCACTGTGACCATCACCCTTCAGGAATGCCTACAGTACACCACAAGAGAAGCACTGAAAGCAGTGTGACCATCACCCTTCAGGAATGCCTACAGTACACCACAAGAGATGCACTGAAAGCACTGTGACCATCACCCTTCAGGAATGCCTACAGTACACCACAAGAGAAGCACTGAAAGCACTGTGACCATCACCCTTCAGGAATGCCTACAGTACACCACAAGAGAAGCACTGAAAGCACTGTGACCATCACCCTTCAGGAATGCCTACAGTACACCAAAAGAGATGCACTGACAGCACTGTGACCAAGACCCTTCAGGAATGCCTACAGTACACAACAAGATATGCACTGAAAGCACTGTGACCATCACCCTTCAGGAATGCCTACAGTACACCACAAGAGATGCACTGAAAGCACTGTGACCATCACCCTTCAGGAATGCCTACAGTACACCACAAGAGAAGCACTGAAAGCACTGTGACCAAGACAATTCAGGAATGCCTACAGTACACCACAAGATATGCACTGAAAGCACTGTGACCAAGACCCTTCAGGAATGCCTACAGTACACCACAAGAGATGCACTGAAAGCACTGTGACCAAGACCCTTCAGGAATGCCTACAGTACACCACAAGATATGCACTGAAAGCACTGTGACCAAGACCCTTCAGGAATGCCTACAGTACACCACAAGAGATGCACTGAAAGCACTGTGACCATCACCCTTCAGGAATGCCTACAGTACACCACAAGAGATGCACTGAAAGCACTGTGACCAAAACCCTTCAGGAATGCCTACAGTACACCACAAGAGATGCACTGAAAGCACTGTGACCATCACCCTTCAGGAATGCCTACAGTACACCACAAGATATGCACTGAAAGCACTGTGACCAACACCCTTCAGGAATGCCTACAGTACACCACAAGAGATGCACTGAAAGCACTGTGACCAACACCCTTCAGGAATGCCTACAGTACACCACAAGATATGCACTGAAAGCACTGTGACCATCACCCTTCAGGAATGCCTACAGTACACCACAAGATATGCACTGAAAGCACTGTGACCAACACCCTTCAGGAATGCCTACAGTACACCACAAGATATACACTGAAAGCACTGTGACCAACACCCTTCAGGAATGCCTACAGTACACCACAAGAGATGCACTGAAAGCACTGTGACCATCACCCTTCAGGAATGCCTACAGTACACCACAAGAGAAGCACTAAAAGCACTGTGACCAAGACCCTTCAGGAATGCCTACAGTACACCACAAGATATGCACTGAAAGCACTGTGACCAAGACCCTTCAGGAATGCCTACAGTACACCACAAGAGAAGCACTGAAAGCACTGTGACCAACACCCTTCAAGAATGCCTACAGTACACCACAAGAGATGCACTGAAAGCACTGTGACCATCACCCTTCAGGAATGCCTACAGTACACCACAAGAGAAGCACTGAAAGCACTGTGACCAACACCCTTCAGGAATGCCTAAAGTACACCACAAGAGATGCACTGAAAGCACTGTGACCAAGACCCTTCAGGAATGCCTACAGTACACCACAAGAGATGAACTGAAAGCACTGTGACCATCACCCTTCAGGAATGCCTACAGTACACCACAAGAGATGCACTGAAAGCACTGTGACCATCACCCTTCAGGAATGCCTACAGTACACCACAAGAGATGCACTGAAAGCACTATGACCATCACCCTTCAGGAATGCCTACAGTACACCACAAGAGAAGCACTGAAAGCACTGTGACCATCACCCTTCAGGAATGCCTACAGTACACCACAAGAGATGCACTGAAAGCACTGTGACCATCACCCTTCAGGAATGCCTACAGTACACCACAAGAGATGCACTGAAAGCACTGTGACCATCACCCTTCAGGAATGCCTACAGTACACCACAAGAGATGCACTGAAAGCACTGTGACCATCACCCTTCAGGAATGCCTACAGTACACCACAAGAGATGCACTGGAAGCACTGTGACCAACACCCTTCAGGAATGCCTACAGTACACCACAAGAGAAGCACTGAAAGCACTGTGACCATCACCCTTCAGGAATGCCTACAGTACACCACAAGAGATGCACTGAAAGCACTGTGACCATCACCCTTCAGGAATGCCTACAGTACACCACAAGAGAAGCACTGAAAGCACTGTGACCAAGACCCTTCAGGAATGCCTACAGTACACCACAAGATATGCACTGAAAGCACTGTGACCAAGACCCTTCAGGAATGCCTACAGTATACCACAAGAGATGCACTGAAAGCACTGTGACCAAGACCCTTCAGGAATGCCTACAGTACACCACAAGATATGCACTGAAAGCACTGTGACCAAGACCCTTCAGGAATGCCTACAGTACACCACAAGATATGCACTGAAAGCACTGTGACCAAGACCCTTCAGGAATGCCTACAGTACACCACAAGAGATGCACTGAAAGCACTGTGACCATCACCCTTCAGGAATGCCTACAGTACACCACAAGAGATGCACTGAAAGCACTGTGACCAAGACCCTTCAGGAATGCCTACAGTACACCACAAGAGATGCACTGGAAGCACTGTGACCATCACCCTTCAGGAATGCCTACAGTACACCACAAGAAATGCACTGAAAGCACTGTGACCAACACCCTTCAGGAATGCCTACAGTACACCACAAGAGATGCACTGAAAGCACTGTGACCAACACCCTTCAGGAATGCCTACAGTACACCACAAGATATGCACTGAAAGCACTGTGACCAACACCCTTCAGGAATGCCTACAGTACACCACAAGATATACACTGAAAGCACTGTGACCAAGACCCTTCAGGAATGCCTACAGTACACCACAAGATATACACTGATAGCACTGTGACCAACACCCTTCAGGAATGCCTACAGTACACCACAAGAGATGCACTGAAAGCACTGTGACCATCACCCTTCAGGAATGCCTACAGTACACCACAAGAGAAGCACTGAAAGCACTGTGACCAAGACCCTTCAGGAATGCCTACAGTACACCACAAGATATGCACTGAAAGCACTGTGACCAACACCCTTCAGGAATGCCTACAGTACACCACAAGAGAAGCACTGAAAGCACTGTGACCAACACCCTTCAGGAATGCCTACAGTACACCACAAGAAATGCACTGAAAGCACTGTGACCATCACCCTTCAGGAATGCCTACAGTACACCACAAGAGATGCACTGAAAGCACTGTGACCAACACCTTTCAGGAATGCCTACAGTACACCACAAGAGATGCACTGAAAGCACTGTGACCAAGACCCTTCAGGAATGCCTACAGTACACCACAAGAGATGAACTGAAAGCACTGTGACCATCACCCTTCAGGAATGCCTACAGTACACCACAAGAGATGCACTGAAAGCACTGTGACCATCACCCTTCAGGAATGCCTACAGTACACCACAAGAGATGCACTGAAAGCACTATGACCATCACCCTTCAGGAATGCCTACAGTACACCACAAGAGAAGCACTGAAAGCACTGTGACCATCACCCTTCAGGAATGCCTACAGTACACCACAAGAGAAGCACTGACAGCACTGTGACCATCACCCTTCAGGAATGACTACAGTACACCACAAGAGATGCACTGAAAGCACTGTGACCATCACCCTTCAGGAATGCCTACATTACACCACAAGAGAAGCACTGAAAGCACTGTGACCATCACCCTTCAGGAATGCCTACAGTACACCACAAGAGATGCACTGAAAGCACTGTGACCATCACCCTTCAGGAATGACTACAGTACACCACAAGAGATGCACTGAAAGCACTGTGACCATCACCCTTCAGGAATGACTACAGTACACCACAAGAGATGCACTGAAAGCACTGTGACCATTACCCTTCAGGAATGCCTTCATTACACCACAAGAGAAGCACTGAAAGCACTGTGACCATCACCCTTCAGGAATGCCTACAGTACACCACAAGAGATGCACTGAAAGCACTGTGACCATCACCCTTCAGGAATAACTACAGTACACCACAAGAGATGCACTGAAAGCACTGTGACCATCACCCTTCAGGAATGACTACAGTACACCACAAGAGGTGCACTGAAAGCACTGTGACCATCACCCTTCAGGAATGACTACAGTACACCACAAGAGATGCACTGAAAGCACTGTGACCATCACCCTTCAGGAATGCCTACAGTACACCACAAGAGATGCACTGAAAGCACTGTGACCATCACCCTTCAGGAATGACTACAGTACACCACAAGAGATGCACTGAAAGCACTATGACCATCACCCTTCAGGAATGCCTACAGTACACCAATAGAGAAGCACTGAAATCAATGTGACCATCACCCTTCAGGAATGCCTACAGTACACCACAAGAGATGCACTGAAAGCACTGTGACCAACACCCTTCAGGAATGCCTACAGTACACCACAAGAGAAGCACTGAAAGCACTGTGACCAAGACCCTTCAGGAATGCCTACAGTACACCACAAGAGAAGCACTGAAAGCATTGTGACCAACACCCTTCAGGAATGCCTACAGTACACCACAAGAGAAGCACTGAAAGCACTGTGACCAACACCCTTCAGGAATGCCTACAGTACACCACAAGAGAAGCACTGAAAGCACTGTGACCAAGACCCTTCAGGAATGCCTACAGTACACCACAAGAGATGAACTGAAAGCACTGTGACCATCACCCTTCAGGAATGCCTACAGCACACCACAAGAGATGCACTGAAAGCACTGTGACCATCACCCTTCAGGAATGCCTACAGTACACCACAAGAGATGCACTGAAAGCACTGTGACCATCACCCTTCAGGAATGCCTACAGTACACCACAAGAGAAGCACTGAAAGCACTGTGACCATCACCCTTCAGGAATGCCTAAAGTACACCACAAGAGAAGCACTGAAAGCACTGTGACCATCACCCTTCAGGAATGCCTACAGTACACCAAAAGAGATGCACTGAAAGCACTGTGACCAACACCCTTCAGGAATGCCTACAGTACACCACAAGATATGCACTGAAAGCACTGTGACCAAGACCCTTCAGGAATGCCTACAGTACACCACAAGATATGCACTGAAAGCACTGTGACCAACACCCTTCAGGAATGCCTACAGTACACCACAAGAGATGCACTGAAAGCACTGTGACCATCACCCTTCAGGAATGCCTACAGTACACCACAAGAGAAGCACTGAAAGCACACTGACCAACACCCTTCAGGAATGCCTACAGTACACCACAAGGGATGCACTGAAAGCACTGTGACCAAGACCCTTCAGGAATGACTACAGTACACCACAAGAGATGCACTGAAAGCACTGTGACCATCACCCTTCAGGAATGCCTACAGTACACCACAAGAGATGTACTGAAAGCATTGTGACCAAGACCCTTAAGGAATGCCTACACCACAAGAGATGCACTGAAAGCATTGTGACCAACACCCTTCAGGAATGACTACAGTACACCACAAGAGATGTACTGAAAGCATTGTGACCAAGACCCTTCAGGAATGACTACAGTACACCACAAGAGATGCACTGAAAGCACTGTGACCATCACCCTTCAGGAATGCCTACAGTACACCACAAGAGATGCACTGAAAGCACTGTGACCATCACCCTTCAGGAATGACTACAGTACACCACAAGAGATGCAATGAATGCACTGTGACCATCACCCTTCAGGAATGCCTACAGTACACCACAAGAGATGCACTGAAAGCACTGTGACCATCACCCTTCAGGAATGCCTACAGCACACCACAAGAGATGCACTGAAAGCACTGTGACCATCACCCTTCAGGAATGCCTACAGTACACCACAAGAGATGTACTGAAAGCACTGTGACCATCACCCTTCAGGAATGACTACAGTACACCACAAGAGATGCAATGAATGCACTGTGACCATCACCCTTCAGGAATGCCTACAGTACACCACAAGAGATGCACTGAAAGCACTGTGACCATCACCCTTCAGGAATGACTACAGTACACCACAAGAGATGCAATGAATGCACTGTGACCATCACCCTTCAGGAATGCCTACAGTACACCACAAGAGATGCACTGAAAGCACTGTGACCATCACCCTTCAGGAATGACTACAGTACACCACAAGAGATGCAATGAATGCACTGTGACCATCACCCTTCAGGAATGCCTACAGTACACCACAAGAGATGCACTGAAAGCACTGTGACCAAGACCCTTCAGGAATGCCTAGAGTACACCACAAGATATGCACTGAAAGCACTGTGACCAAGACCCTTCAGGAATGCCTACAGTACACCACAAGATATGCACTGAAAGCACTGTGACCAACACCCGTCAGGAATGCCTACAGTACACCACAAGAGATGCACTGAAAGCACTGTGACCATCACCCTTCAGGAATGCCTACACCACAAGAGATGCACTGAAAGCATTGTGACCAAGACCCTTCAGGAATGCCTACACCACAAGAGATGCACTGAAAGCACTGTGACCATCACCCTTCAGGAATGCCTACAGTACACCACAAGAGATGCACTGAAAGCACTGTGACCAAGACCCTTCAGGAATGCCTACACCACAAGAGATGCACTGAAAGCATTGTGACCAACACCCTTCAGGAATGACTACAGTACACCAAAAGAGATGCACTGAAAGCACTGTGACCAAGACCCTTCAGGAATGCCTACAGTACACCACAAGAGATGCACTGAAAGCACTGTGACCATCACCCTTCAGGAATGCCTACAGTACACCACAAGAGATGCACTGAAAGCACAGTGACCAACACCCTTCAGGAATGCCTACACCACAAGAGATGCACTGAAAGCACTGTGACCAAGACCCTTCAGGAATGCCTACAGTACACCAAAAGAGATGCACTGAAAGCACTGTGACCAACACCCTTCAGGAATGCCTACAGTACACCACAAGAGATGCACTGAAAGCACTGTGACCAACACCCTTCAGGAATGCCTACAGTACACCACAAGAGATGCAATGAAAGCACTGTGACCATCACCCTTCAGGAATGACTACAGTACACCACAAGAGATGCACTGAAAGCACTGTGACCATCACCCTTCAGGAATGCCTACAGTACACCACAAGAGATGCAATGAATGCACTGTGACCATCACCCTTCAGGAATGACTACAGTACACCACAAGAGATGCACTGAAAGCACTGTGACCATCACCCTTCAGGAATGACTACAGTACACCACAAGAGATGCACTGAAAGCACTGTGACCATCACCCTTCAGGAATGCCTACAGTACACCACAAGAGATGCAATGAATGCACTGTGACCATCACCCTTCAGGAATGACTACAGTACACCACAAGAGATGCACTGAAAGCACTGTGACCATCACCCTTCAGGAATGACTACAGTACACCACAAGAGATGCACTGAAAGCACTGTAACCATCACCCTTCAGGAATGCCTACAGTACACCACAAGAGATGCACTGAAAGCACTGTGACCATCACCCTTCAGGAATGCCTACAGTACACCACAAGAGATGCACTGAAAGCACTGTGACCATCACCCTTCAGGAATGCCTACAGTACACCACAAGAGAAGCACTGAAAGCACTGTGACCATCACCCTTCAGGAATGCCTACAGTACACCACAAGAGATGCACTGAAAGCACTGTGACCATCACCCTTCAGGAATGACTACAGTACACCACAAGAGATGCACTGAAAGCACTGTGACCATCACCCTTTAGGAATGCCTACAGTACACCACAAGAGAAGCACTGACAGCATTGTGACCATCACCCTTCAGGAATGCCTACAGTACACCACAAGAGATGCAATGAATGCACTGTGACCATCACCCTTCAGGAATGACTACAGTACACCACAAGAGATGCACTGAAAGCACTGTGACCATCACCCTTCAGGAATGACTACAGTACACCACAAGAGATGCACTGAAAGCACTGTGACCATCACCCTTCAGGAATGCCTACAGTACACCACAAGAGATGCACTGAAAGCACTGTGACCATCACCCTTCAGGAATGACTACAGTACACCACAAGAGATGCACTGAAAGCACTGTGACCAACACCCTTCAGGAATGCCTACAGTACACCACAAGAGATGCAATGAAAGCACTGTGACCATCACCCTTCAGGAATGACTACAGTACACCACAAGAGATGCACTGAAAGCACTGTGACCATCACCCTTCAGGAATGACTACAGTACACCACAAGAGATGCACTGAAAGCACTGTGACCAACACCCTTCAGGAATGCCTACAGTACACCACAAACGATGCACTGAAAGCACTGTGACCATCACCCTTCAGGAATGACTACAGTACACCACAAGAGATGCACTGAAAGCACTGTGACCATCACCCTTCAGAAATACCTACAGTACACCACAAGAGAAGCACTGAAAGCATTGTGACCAACACCCTTCAGGAATGCCTACAGTACACCACAAGAGATGCACTGAAAGCACTGTGACCAAGACCCTTCAGGAATGCCTACAGTACACCACAAGAGATGCACTGAAAGCACTGTGACCAAGACCCTTCAGGAATGCCTACAGTACACCACAAGAGATGCACTGAAAGCATTGTGACCAAGACCCTTCAGGAATGCCTACAGTACACCACAAGAGATGCACTGAAAGCACTGTGAAAATCACCCTTCAGGAATGCCTAAAGTACACAAGAGATGCACTGAAAGCACTGTGACCATCACCCTTCAGGAATGACTACAGTACACCACAAGAGATGCACTGAAAGCACTGTGACCATCACCCTTCAGGAATGCCTACAGTACACCACAAGAGAAGCACTGAAAGCATTGTGACCAACACCCTTCAGGAATGCCTACAGTACACCACAAGAGATGAACTGAAAGCACTGTGACCAACACCCTTCAGGAATGCTTACAGTACACCACAAGAGATGCACTGAAAGCACTGTGACCATCACCCTTCAGGAATGCCTACAGTACACCACAAGAGAAGCACTGAAAGCACTGTGACCATCACCCTTCAGGAATGCCTACAGTACACCACAAGAGATGCACTGAAAGCACTGTGACCATCACCCTCCAGGAATGCCTACAGTACACCACAAGAGAAGCACTGAAAGCACTGTGACCATCACCCTTCAGGAATGACTACAGTACATCACAAGAGATACACTGAAAGCACTGTGACCATCACCCTTCAGGAATGCCTACAGTACACCACAAGAGAAGGACTGAAAGCACTGTGACCATCACCCTTCAGGAATGACTACAGTACACCACAAGAGAAGCACTGAAAGCACTGTGACCATCACCCTTCAGGAATGCCTACAGTACACCACAAGAGATGCACTGAAAGCACAGTGACCAACACCCTTCAGGAATGCCTACAGTACACCACAAGAGATGCACTGAAAGCACTGTGACCATCACCCTTCAGGAATGACTACAGTACACCACAAGAGATGCACTGAAAGCACAGTGACCAACACCCTTCAGGAATGCCTACAGTACACCACAAGAGATGCACTGAAAGCATTGTGACCAACACCCTTCAGGAATGCCTACAGTACACCACAAGAGATGCACTGAAAGCACTGTGACCAACACCCTTCAGGAATGCCTACAGTACACCACAAGAGATGAACTGAAAGCACTGTGACCAAGACCCTTCAGGAATGCCTACAGTACACCACAAGAGATGCACTGAAAGCATTGTGACCAACACCCTTCAGGAATGCCTACAGTACACCACAAGAGATGCACTGAAAGCATTGTGACCAACACCCTTCAGGAATGCCTACAGTACACCACAAGAGATGCACTGAAAGCACTGTGACCAACACCCTTCAGGAATGCCTACAGTACACCACAAGAGATGCACTGAAAGCATTCTGACCAACACCCTTCAGGAATGCCTACAGTACACCACAAGAGATGAACTGAAAGCACTGTGACCAAGACCCTTCAGGAATGCCTACAGTACACCACAAGAGAAGCACTGAAAGCACTGTGACCAACACCCTTCAGGAATGCCTACAGTACACCACAAGAGATGCACTGAAAGCATTCTGACCAACACCCTTCAGGAATGCCTACAGTACACCACAAGAGATGAACTGAAAGCACTGTGACCAAGACCCTTCAGGAATGCCTACAGTACACCACAAGAGAAGCACTGAAAGCACTGTGACCAACACCCTTCAGGAATGCCTACAGTACACCACAAGAGATGCACTGAAAGCATTGTGACCAACACCCTCCAGGAATGCCTACAGTACACCACAAGAGATGCACTGAAAGCATTGTGACCAACACCCTTCAGGAATGCCTACAGTACACCACAAACGATGCACTGAAAGCACTGTGACCAACACCCTTCAGGAATGCCTACAGTACACCACAAGAGATGCACTGAAAGCACTGTGACCAACACCCTTCAGGAATGCCTACAGTACACCACAAGAGATGAACTGAAAGCACTGTGACCAAGACCCTTCAGGAATGACTACAGTACACCACAAGAGATGCACTGAAAGCATTGTGACCAACACCCTTCAGGAATGCCTACAGTACACCACAAGAGATGCACTGAAAGCACTGTGACCAACACCCTTCAGGAATGCCTACAGTACACCACAAGAGATGCACTGAAAGCACAGTGACCAACACCCTTCAGGAATGCCTACAGTACACCACAAGAGATGCACTGAAAGCACAGTGACCAAGACCCTTCAGGAATGCCTACAGTACACCACAAGAGATGCACTAAAAGCATTGTGACCAACACCCTTCAGGAATGCTTACAGTACACCACAAGAGATGCACTGAAAGCACAGTGACCAACACCCTTCAAGAATGCCTACAGTACACCACAAGAGATGCACTGAAAGCACAGTGACCAACACCCTTCAGGAATGCCTAAAGTACACCACAAGAGATGCACTGAAAGCACAGTGACCAACACCCTTCAGGAATGCCTACAGTACACCACAAGAGATGCACTGAAAGCACTGTGACCAAGACCCTTCAGGAATGCCTACAGTACACCACAAGAGATGCACTGAAAGCATTGTGACCAACACCCTTCAGGAATGCCTACAGCACACCACAAGAGATGCACTGAAAACACTGTGACCAACACCCTTCAGGAATGCCTACAGTACACCACAAGAGATGCACTGAAAGCATTGTGACCAAGACCCTTCAGGAATGCCTACAGTACACCACAAGAGATGCACTGAAAGCATTGTGACCAACACCCTTCAGGAATGCCTACAGTACACCACAAGAGATGCACTGAAAGCACAGTGACCAACACCCTTCAGGAATGCCTACAGTACACCACAAGAGATGCACTGAAAGCACTGTGACCAACACCCTTCAGGAATGCCTACAGTACACCACAAGAGATGCACTGAAAGCACTGTGACCAACACCCTTCAGGAATGCCTACAGTACACCACAAGAGATGTACTGAAAGCACTGTGACCAAGACCCTTCAGGAATGCCTACAGTACACCACAAGAGATGCACTGAAAGCACTGTGACCAAGACCCTTCAGGAATGCCTAAAGTACACCACAAGAGATGCACTGAAAGCACTGTGACCAACACCCTTCAGGAATGCCTACAGTACACCACAAGAGATGTACTGAAAGCACTGTGACCAAGACCCTTCAGGAATGCCTACAGTACACCACAAGAGATGCACTAAAAGCACTGTGACCAAGACCCTTCAGGAATGCCTACAGTACACCACAAGAGATGCACTGAAAGCACTGTGACCAAGACCCTTCAGGAATGCCTACAGTACACCACAAGACATGCACTGAAAGCATTGTGACCAACACCCTTCAGGAATGCCTACAGTACACCACAAGAGATGCTCTGAAAGCATTGTGACCATCACCCTTCAGGAATGCCTACAGTACACCACAAGAGATGCACTGAAAGCACTGTGACCAAGACATTTCAGGAATGCCTACAGTACACCACAAGAGATGCACTGAAAGCATTGTGACCAACACCCTTCTGGAATGCCTACAGTACACCACAAGAGATGCACTGAAAGCACTGTGACCAACACACTTCAGGAATGCCTACAGTACACCATAAGAGAAGCACTGAAAGCACAGTGACCAAGACCCTTCAGCAATGCCTACACTACACCACAAGAGAAGCACTGAAAGCACTGTGACCAAGACCCTTCAGGAATGCCTACAGTACACCACAAGAGATGCACTGAAAGCACAGTGACCAAGACCCTTCAGGAATGCCTACAGTACACCACAAGAGATGCACTGAAAGCATTGTGACCAACACCCTTCAGGAATGCCTACAGTACACCACAAGAGATGCACTGAAAGCAGAGTGACCAACACCCTTCAGGAATGCCTACAGTACACCACAAGAGATGCACTGAAAGCACTGTGACCAACACCCTTCAGGAATGCCTACAGTACACCACAAGAGATGCACTGAAAGCATTGTGACCAACACCCTTCAGGAATGCCTACAGTACACCACAAGAGATGCACTGAAAGCATTGTGACCAACACCCTTCAGGAATGCCTACAGTACACCACAAGAGATGCACTGAAAGCACTGTGACCAACACCCTTCAGGAATGCCTACAGTACACCACAAGAGATACACTGAAAGCACAGTGACCAAGACCCTTCAGGAATGCCTACAGTACACCACAAGAGATGCACTGAAAGCACAGTGACCAAGACCCTTCAGGAATGCCTACAGTACACCACAAGAGATGCACTGAAAGCATTGTGACCAACACCCTTCAGGAATGCCTACAGTACACCACAAGAGATGCACTGAAAGCATTGTGACCATCACCCTTCAGGAATGCCTACAGTACACCACAAGAGATGCACTGAAAGCATTGTGACCAACACCCTTCAGGAATGCCTACAGTACACCACAAGAGATGCACTGAAAGCATTGTGACCAACACCCTTCAGGAATGCCTACAGTACACCACAAGAGATGCACTGAAAGCATTGTGACCAACACCCTTCAGGAATGCCTACAGTACACCACAAGAGATGCACTGAAAGCACTGTGACCAACACCCTTCAGGAATGCCTACAGTACACCACAAGAGAAGCACTGAAAGCATTGTGACCATCACCCTTCAGGAATGCCTACAGTACACCACAAGAGAAGCACTGAAAGCACTGTGACCATCACCCTTCAGGAATGCCTACAGTACACCACAAGAGAAGCACTGAAAGCACTGTGACCATCACCCTTCAGGAATGCCTACAGTACACCACAAGAGATGCACTGGAAGCACTGTGACCAAGACCCTTCAGGAATGCCTACAGTACACCACAAGAGAAGCACTGAAAGCACTGTGACCAACACCCTTCAGGAATGCCTACAATACACCACAAGAGAAGCACTGAAAGCACTGTGACCAACACCCTTCAGGAATGCCTACAATACACCACAAGAGAAGCACTGAAAGCACTGTGACCAACACCCTTCAGGAATGCCTACAGTACACCACAAGAGATGCACTGAAAGCACTGTGACCAAGACCCTTCAGGAATGCCTACAGTACACCACAAGAGATGCACTGAAAGCACTGTGACCAACACACTTCAGGAATGCCTACAGTACACCACAAGAGATGCACTGAAAGCACTGTGACCAACACACTTCAGGAATGCCTACAGTACACTAAAAGAGATGCACTGAAAGCACTGTGCCCAAGACAATTCAGGAATGCCTACAGTACACCACAAGAGATGCACTGAAAGCACTGTGACCAAGACCCATCAGGAATGCCTACAGTACACCACAAGAGAAGCACTGAAAGCACTGTGACCAACACCCTTCAGGAATGCCTACAGTACACCACAAGAGATGCACTGAAAGCACACTGACCAACACCCTTCAGGAATGCCTACAGTACACCACAAGAGATGCACTGAAAGCACTGTGACCAACACCCTTCAGGAATGCCTACAGTACACCACAAGAGAAGCACTGAAAGCACTGTGACCAACACCCTTCAGGAATGCCTACAGTACACCACAAGAGAAGCACTGAAAGCACTGTGACGAACACCCTTCAGGAATGCCTACAGTACACCACAAGAGAAGCACTAAAAGCACTGTGACGAAGACCCTTCAGGAATGCCTACAGTACACCGCAATAGAAGCACTGAAAGCACACTGACCAACACCCTTCAGGAATGCCTACAGTACACCACAAGAGAAGCACTGAAAGCACTGTGACCAACACACTTCAGGAATGCCTACAGTACACCACAAGAGAAGCACTGAAAGCACTGTGACCAACACCCTTCAGGAATGCCTACAGTACACCACAAGAGATGCACTGAAAGTACTGTGACCAACACCCTTCAGGAATGCCTACAGTACACCACAAGAGATGCACTGAAAGCACACTGACCAACACCCTTCAGGAATGCCTACAGTACACCACAAGAGAAGCACTGAAAGCACTGTGACCAACACCTTTCAGGAATGCCTACAGTACACCACAAGAGATGCACTGAAAGCACTGTGACCAACACCCTTCAGGAATGCCTACAGTACACCACAAGAGATGCACTGAAAGCACTGTGACCAACACCCTTCAGGAATGCCTACAGTACACCACAAGAGATGCACTGAAAGCACACTGACCAACACCCTTCAGGAATGCCTACAGTACACCACAAGAGATGCACTGAAAGCACTGTGACCAACACCCTTCAGGAATGCCTACAGTACACCACAAGAGAAGCACTGAAAGCACTGTGACCAACACCTTTCAGGAATGCCTACAGTACACCACAAGAGAAGCACTGAAATCACTGTGATCAACACCTTTCAGGAATGCCTACAGTACACCACAAGAGAAGCACTGAAAGCACTGTGACCAACACCTTTCAGGAATGCCTACAGTACACCACAAGAGAAGCACTGAAAGCACACTGACCAACACCCTTCAGGAATGCCTACAGTACACCACAAGAGAAGCACTGAAAGCACTGTGACCAACACCTTTCAGGAATGCCTACAGTACACCACAAGAGAAGCACTGAAAGCACTGTGACCAACACCTTTCAGGAATGCCTACAGTTAACCACAACAGAAGCACTGAAAGCACTGTGACCAACACCCTTCAGGAATGCCTACAGTACACCACAAGAGATGCACTGAAAGCATTGTGACCAACACCCTTCAGGAATGCCTACAGTACACCACAAGAGAAGCACTGAAAGCACACTGACCAACACCCTTCAGGAATGCCTACAGTACACCACAAGAGATGCACTGAAAGCACTGTGACCAACACCCTTCAGGGATGCCTGCAGTACACCACAAGAGAAGCACTGAAAGCACACTGTCCAACACCCTTCAGGAATGCCTACAGTACACCACAAGAGATGCACTGAAAGCACACTGACCAACACCCTTCAGAAATGCCTACAGTACACCACAAGAGAAGCACTGAAAGCACTGTGACCAACACCCTTCAGGAATGCCTACAGTACACCACAAGAGATGCACTGAAAGCACTGTGACCAAGACCATTCAGGAATGCCTACAGTACACCACAAGAGAAGCACTGAAAGCATACTGACCAACACCCTTCAGGAATGCCTACAGTACACCACAAGAGATGCACTGAAAGCACTGTGATCAAGACCCTTCAGGAATGCCTACAGTACACCACAAGAGAAGCACTGAAAGCACACTGACCAACACCCTTCAGGAATGCCTACAGTACTCCACAAGAGATGCACTGAAAGCACACTGACCAACACCCTTCAGGAATGCCTACAGTACACCACAAGAGAAGCACTGAAAGCACTGTGACCAACACCCTTCAGGAATGCCTACAGTACACCGCAAGAGATGCACTGAAAGCACACTGACCAACACCCTTCAGGAATGCCTACAGTACACCGCAAGAAAAGCACTGAAAGCATTGTGACCAACACCTTTCAGGAATGCCTACAGTACACCACAAGAGATGCAGTGAAAGCACTGTGACCAAGACCTTTCAGGAATGCCTACAGTACACCACAAGAGATGCACTGAAAGCATTGTGACCAACACCTTTCAGGCATGCCTACAGTACACCACAAGAGATGCACTGAAAGCACTGTGACCAACACCCTTCAGGAATGCCTACAGTACACCACAAGAGAAGCACTGAAAGCACTGTGACCAACACCCTTCAGGAATGCCTAGAGTACACCAGAAGAGATGCACTGAAAGCACTGTGACCAAGACCCTTCAGGAATGCCTACAGTACACCACAAGAGAAGCACTGAAAGCACTGTGACCAAGACCCTTCAGGAATGCCTACAGTACACCACAAGAGATGCACTGAAAGCATTGTGACCAACACCCTTCAGGAATGCCTACAGTACACCACAAGAGAAGCACTGAAAGCACTGTGACCAACACCCTTCAGGAATGCCTACAGTACACCACAAGAGAAGCACTGAAAGCACTGTGACCAACACCCTTCAGGAATGCCTACAGTACACCACAAGAGATGCACTGAAAGCACTGTGACCAAGACCCTTCAGGAATGCCTACAGTACACCACAAGAGAAGCACTGAAAGCACTGTGACCAAGACCCTTCAGGAATGCCTAGAGTACACCACAAGAGAAGCACTGAAAGCACTGTGACCAAGACCCTTCAGGAATGCCTAGAGTACACCACAAGAGAAGCACTGAAAGCACTGTGACCAACACCCTTCAGGAATGCCTAGAGTACACCACAAGAGAAGCACTGAAAGCACTGTGACCAAGACCCTTCAGGAATGCCTAGAGTACACCACAAGAGATGCACTGAAAGCACAGTGACCAACACCCTTCAGGAATGCCTAAAGTACACCACAAGAGATGCACTGAAAGCACAGTGACCAACACCCTTCAGGAATGCCTACAGTACACCACAAGAGATGCACTGAAAGCACTGTGACCAAGACCCTTCAGGAATACCTACAGTACACCACAAGAGATGCACTGAAAGCATTGTGACCAACACCCTTCAGGAATGCCTACAGCACACCACAAGAGATGCACTGAAAACACTGTGACCAACACCCTTCAGGAATGCCTACAGTACACCACAAGAGATGCACTGAAAGCATTGTGACCAAGACCCTTCAGGAATGCCTACAGTACACCACAAGAGATGCACTGAAAGCATTGTGACCAACACCCTTCAGGAATGCCTACAGTACACCACAAGAGATGCACTGAAAGCACAGTGACCAACACCCTTCAGGAATGCCTACAGTACACCACAAGAGATGCACTGAAAGCACTGTGACCAAGACCCTTCAGGAATGCCTACAGTACACCACAAGAGATGCACTGAAAGCACTGTGACCAACACCCTTCAGGAATGCCTACAGTACACCACAAGAGATGTACTGAAAGCACTGTGACCAAGACCCTTCAGGAATGCCTACAGTACACCACAAGAGATGCACTGAAAGCACTGTGACCAAGACCCTTCAGGAATGCCTAAAGTACACCACAAGAGATGCACTGAAAGCACTGTGACCAACACCCTTCAGGAATGCCTACAGTACACCACAAGAGATGTACTGAAAGCACTGTGACCAAGACCCTTCAGGAATGCCTACAGTACACCACAAGAGATGCACTAAAAGCACTGTGACCAAGACCCTTCAGGAATGCCTACAGTACACCACAAGAGATGCACTGAAAGCACTGTGACCAAGACCCTTCAGGAATGCCTACAGTACACCACAAGACATGCACTGAAAGCATTGTGACCAACACCCTTCAGGAATGCCTACAGTACACCACAAGAGATGCTCTGAAAGCATTGTGACCATCACCCTTCAGGAATGCCTACAGTACACCACAAGAGATGCACTGAAAGCACTGTGACCAAGACATTTCAGGAATGCCTACAGTACACCACAAGAGATGCACTGAAAGCATTGTGACCAACACCCTTCTGGAATGCCTACAGTACACCACAAGAGATGCACTGAAAGCACTGTGACCAACACACTTCAGGAATGCCTACAGTACACCATAAGAGAAGCACTGAAAGCACAGTGACCAAGACCCTTCAGCAATGCCTACACTACACCACAAGAGAAGCACTGAAAGCACTGTGACCAAGACCCTTCAGGAATGCCTACAGTACACCACAAGAGATGCACTGAAAGCACAGTGACCAAGACCCTTCAGGAATGCCTACAGTACACCACAAGAGATGCACTGAAAGCATTGTGACCAACACCCTTCAGGAATGCCTACAGTACACCACAAGAGATGCACTGAAAGCAGAGTGACCAACACCCTTCAGGAATGCCTACAGTACACCACAAGAGATGCACTGAAAGCACTGTGACCAACACCCTTCAGGAATGCCTACAGTACACCACAAGAGATGCACTGAAAGCATTGTGACCAACACCCTTCAGGAATGCCTACAGTACACCACAAGAGATGCACTGAAAGCATTGTGACCAACACCCTTCAGGAATGCCTACAGTACACCACAAGAGATGCACTGAAAGCACTGTGACCAACACCCTTCAGGAATGCCTACAGTACACCACAAGAGATACACTGAAAGCACAGTGACCAAGACCCTTCAGGAATGCCTACAGTACACCACAAGAGATGCACTGAAAGCACAGTGACCAAGACCCTTCAGGAATGCCTACAGTACACCACAAGAGATGCACTGAAAGCATTGTGACCAACACCCTTCAGGAATGCCTACAGTACACCACAAGAGATGCACTGAAAGCATTGTGACCATCACCCTTCAGGAATGCCTACAGTACACCACAAGAGATGCACTGAAAGCATTGTGACCAACACCCTTCAGGAATGCCTACAGTACACCACAAGAGATGCACTGAAAGCATTGTGACCAACACCCTTCAGGAATGCCTACAGTACACCACAAGAGATGCACTGAAAGCATTGTGACCAACACCCTTCAGGAATGCCTACAGTACACCACAAGAGATGCACTGAAAGCACTGTGACCAACACCCTTCAGGAATGCCTACAGTACACCACAAGAGAAGCACTGAAAGCATTGTGACCATCACCCTTCAGGAATGCCTACAGTACACCACAAGAGAAGCACTGAAAGCACTGTGACCATCACCCTTCAGGAATGCCTACAGTACACCACAAGAGAAGCACTGAAAGCACTGTGACCATCACCCTTCAGGAATGCCTACAGTACACCACAAGAGATGCACTGGAAGCACTGTGACCAAGACCCTTCAGGAATGCCTACAGTACACCACAAGAGAAGCACTGAAAGCACTGTGACCAACACCCTTCAGGAATGCCTACAATACACCACAAGAGAAGCACTGAAAGCACTGTGACCAACACCCTTCAGGAATGCCTACAATACACCACAAGAGAAGCACTGAAAGCACTGTGACCAACACCCTTCAGGAATGCCTACAGTACACCACAAGAGATGCACTGAAAGCACTGTGACCAAGACCCTTCAGGAATGCCTACAGTACACCACAAGAGATGCACTGAAAGCACTGTGACCAACACACTTCAGGAATGCCTACAGTACACCACAAGAGATGCACTGAAAGCACTGTGACCAACACACTTCAGGAATGCCTACAGTACACTAAAAGAGATGCACTGAAAGCACTGTGCCCAAGACAATTCAGGAATGCCTACAGTACACCACAAGAGATGCACTGAAAGCACTGTGACCAAGACCCATCAGGAATGCCTACAGTACACCACAAGAGAAGCACTGAAAGCACTGTGACCAACACCCTTCAGGAATGCCTACAGTACACCACAAGAGATGCACTGAAAGCACACTGACCAACACCCTTCAGGAATGCCTACAGTACACCACAAGAGATGCACTGAAAGCACTGTGACCAACACCCTTCAGGAATGCCTACAGTACACCACAAGAGAAGCACTGAAAGCACTGTGACCAACACCCTTCAGGAATGCCTACAGTACACCACAAGAGAAGCACTGAAAGCACTGTGACGAACACCCTTCAGGAATGCCTACAGTACACCACAAGAGAAGCACTAAAAGCACTGTGACGAAGACCCTTCAGGAATGCCTACAGTACACCGCAATAGAAGCACTGAAAGCACACTGACCAACACCCTTCAGGAATGCCTACAGTACACCACAAGAGAAGCACTGAAAGCACTGTGACCAACACACTTCAGGAATGCCTACAGTACACCACAAGAGAAGCACTGAAAGCACTGTGACCAACACCCTTCAGGAATGCCTACAGTACACCACAAGAGATGCACTGAAAGTACTGTGACCAACACCCTTCAGGAATGCCTACAGTACACCACAAGAGATGCACTGAAAGCACACTGACCAACACCCTTCAGGAATGCCTACAGTACACCACAAGGGAAGCACTGAAAGCACTGTGACCAACACCTTTCAGGAATGCCTACAGTACACCACAAGAGATGCACTGAAAGCACTGTGACCAACACCCTTCAGGAATGCCTACAGTACACCACAAGAGATGCACTGAAAGCACTGTGACCAACACCCTTCAGGAATGCCTACAGTACACCACAAGAGATGCACTGAAAGCACACTGACCAACACCCTTCAGGAATGCCTACAGTACACCACAAGAGATGCACTGAAAGCACTGTGACCAACACCCTTCAGGAATGCCTACAGTACACCACAAGAGAAGCACTGAAAGCACTGTGACCAACACCTTTCAGGAATGCCTACAGTACACCACAAGAGAAGCACTGAAATCACTGTGATCAACACCTTTCAGGAATGCCTACAGTACACCACAAGAGAAGCACTGAAAGCACTGTGACCAACACCTTTCAGGAATGCCTACAGTACACCACAAGAGAAGCACTGAAAGCACACTGACCAACACCCTTCAGGAATGCCTACAGTACACCACAAGAGAAGCACTGAAAGCACTGTGACCAACACCTTTCAGGAATGCCTACAGTACACCACAAGAGAAGCACTGAAAGCACTGTGACCAACACCTTTCAGGAATGCCTACAGTTAACCACAACAGAAGCACTGAAAGCACTGTGACCAACACCCTTCAGGAATGCCTACAGTACACCACAAGAGATGCACTGAAAGCATTGTGACCAACACCCTTCAGGAATGCCTACAGTACACCACAAGAGAAGCACTGAAAGCACACTGACCAACACCCTTCAGGAATGCCTACAGTACACCACAAGAGATGCACTGAAAGCACTGTGACCAACACCCTTCAGGGATGCCTGCAGTACACCACAAGAGAAGCACTGAAAGCACACTGTCCAACACCCTTCAGGAATGCCTACAGTACACCACAAGAGATGCACTGAAAGCACACTGACCAACACCCTTCAGAAATGCCTACAGTACACCACAAGAGAAGCACTGAAAGCACTGTGACCAACACCCTTCAGGAATGCCTACAGTACACCACAAGAGATGCACTGAAAGCACTGTGACAAAGACCATTCAGGAATGCCTACAGTACACCACAAGAGAAGCACTGAAAGCATACTGACCAACACCCTTCAGGAATGCCTACAGTACACCACAAGAGATGCACTGAAAGCACTGTGATCAAGACCCTTCAGGAATGCCTACAGTACACCACAAGAGAAGCACTGAAAGCACACTGACCAACACCCTTCAGGAATGCCTACAGTACTACACAAGAGATGCACTGAAAGCACACTGACCAACACCCTTCAGGAATGCCTACAGTACACCACAAGAGAAGCACTGAAAGCACTGTGACCAACACCCTTCAGGAATGCCTACAGTACACCGCAAGAGATGCACTGAAAGCACACTGACCAACACCCTTCAGGAATGCCTACAGTACACCGCAAGAAAAGCACTGAAAGCATTGTGACCAACACCTTTCAGGAATGCCTACAGTACACCACAAGAGATGCAGTGAAAGCACTGTGACCAAGACCTTTCAGGAATGCCTACAGTACACCACAAGAGATGCACTGAAAGCATTGTGACCAACACCTTTCAGGCATGCCTACAGTACACCACAAGAGATGCACTGAAAGCACTGTGACCAACACCCTTCAGGAATGCCTACAGTACACCACAAGAGAAGCACTGAAAGCACTGTGACCAACACCCTTCAGGAATGCCTAGAGTACACCACAAGAGATGCACTGAAAGCACTGTGACCAAGACAATTCAGGAATGCCTACAGTACACCACAAGAGAAGCACTGAAAGCACTGTGACCAAGACCCTTCAGGAATGCCTACAGTACACCACAAGAGATGCACTGAAAGCATTGTGACCAACACCCTTCAGGAATGCCTACAGTACACCACAAGAGAAGCACTGAAAGCACTGTGACCAACACCCTTCAGGAATGCCTACAGTACACCACAAGAGAAGCACTGAAAGCACTGTGACCAACACCCTTCAGGAATGCCTACAGTACACCACAAGAGATGCACTGAAAGCACTGTGACCAAGACCCTTCAGGAATGCCTACAGTACACCACAAGAGAAGCACTGAAAGCACTGTGACCAAGACCCTTCAGGAATGCCTAGAGTACACCACAAGAGAAGCACTGAAAGCACTGTGACCAAGACCCTTCAGGAATGCCTAGAGTACACCACAAGAGAAGCACTGAAAGCACTGTGACCAACACCCTTCAGGAATGCCTAGAGTACACCACAAGAGAAGCACTGAAAGCACTGTGACCAAGACCCTTCAGGAATGCCTAGAGTACACCACAAGAGAAGCACTGAAAGCACTGTGACCAAGACCCTTCAGGAATGCCTAGAGTACACCACAAGAGAAGCACTGAAAGCACTGTGACCAACACCCTTCAGGAATGCCTAGAGTACACCACAAGAGAAGCACTGAAAGCACTGTGACCAAGACCCTTCAGGAATGCCTAGAGTACACCACAAGAGAAGCACTGAAAGCACTGTGACCAAGACCCTTCAGGAATGCCTAGAGTACACCACAAGAGAAGCACTGAAAGCACTGTGACCAACACCCTTCAGGAATGCCTACAGTACACCACAAGAGAAGCACTGAAAGCACTGTGACCAAGACCCTTCAGGAATGCCTAGAGTACACCACAAGAGAAGCACTGAAAGCACTGTGACCAAGACCCTTCAGGAATGCCTAGAGTACACCACAAGAGAAGCACTGAAAGCACTGTGACCAAGACCCTTCAGGAATGCCTACAGTACACCACAAGAGAAGCACTGAAAGCACTGTGACCAAGACCCTTCAGGAATGCCTAGAGTACACCACAAGAGAAGCACTGAAAGCACTGTGACCAACACCCTTCAGGAATGCCTACAGTACACCACAAGAGAAGCACTGAAAGCACTGTGACCAAGACCCTTCAGGAATGCCTAGAGTACACCACAAGAGATGCACTGAAAGCACTGTGACCAAGACCCTTCAGGAATGCCTACAGTACACCACAAGAGAAGCACTGAAAGCACACTGACCAACACCCTTCAGGAATGCCTACAGTACACCACAAGAGAAGCCATGAAAGCACTGTGACCAACACCCTTCAGGAATGCCTACAGTACACCACAAGAGATGCACTGAAAGCACTGTGACCAACACCCTTCAGGAATGCCTACAGTACACCACAAGAGAAGCACTGAAAGCACACTGACCAACACCCTTCAGGAATGCCTACAGTACACCACAAGAGAAGCACTGAAAGCACACTGACCAACACCCTTCAGGAATGCCTACAGTACACCACAAGAGAAGCACTGAAAGCACACTGACCAACACCCTTCAGGAATGCCTACAGTACACCACAAGAGATGCACTGAAAGCATTGTGACCAACACCCTTCAGGAATGCCTACAGTACACCACAAGAGATGCACTGAAAGCATTGTGACCAACACCTTTCAGGAATGCCTACAGTACACCACAAGAGATGCTGTGAAAGCAATGTGACCAAGACCTTTCAGGAATGCCTACAGTACACCACAAGAGATGCACTGAAAGCATTGTGACCAACACCTTTCAGGAATGCCTACAGTACACCACAAGAGATGCACTGAAAGCACTGTGACCAACACCCTTCAGGAATGCCTACAGTACACCACAAGAGATGCACTGAAAGCATTGTGACCAACACCCTTCAGGAATGCCTACAGTATACCACAAGAGATGCACTGAAAGCACTGTGACCAACACCCTTCAGGAATGCCTACAGTACACCACAAGAGATGCACTGAAAGCATTGTGACTAACACCCTTCAGGAATGCCTACAGTACACCACAAGAGATGCACTGAAAGCATTGTGACCAACACCCTTCAGGAATGCCTACAGTACACCACAAGAGATGAACTGAAAGCATTGTGACCAAGACCCTTCAGGAATGCCTACAGTACACCACAAGAGATGCACTGAAAGCACTGTGACCATCACCCTTCAGGAATGCCTACAGTACACCACAAGAGATGCACTGAAAGCACTGTGACCAACACCTTTCAGGAATGCCTACAGTACACCACAAGAGATCCACTGACAGCACTGTGACCAACACCCTTCAGGAATGCCTACAGTACACCACAAGAGATGCACTGAAAGCACTGTGACCAACACACTTCAGGAATGCCTACAGTACACCACAGGAGATGCACTGAAAGCACTGTGACCAACACCCTTCAGGAATGCCTACAGTACACCACAAGAGATGCACTGAAAGCACTGTGACCAACACCCTTCAGGAATGCCTACAGTACACCACAAGAGATGCACTGAAAGCACTGTGACCAACTCACTTCAGGAATGCCTACAGTACACCACAAGAGATGCACTGAAAGCACTGTGACCAACACCCTTCAGGAATGCCTACAGTACACCACAAGAGATGCACTGAAAGCACTGTGACCAACACCCTTCAGGAATGCCTACAGTACACCACAAGAGATGCACTGAAAGCACTGTGACCAACTCACTTCAGGAATGCCTACAGTACACCACAAGAGATGCACTGAAAGCACTGTGACCAACACCCTTCAGGAATGCCTACAGTACACCACAAGAGATGCACTGAAAGCACTGTGACCAACACCCTTCAGGAATGCCTACAGTACACCACAAGAGATGCACTGAAAGCACTGTGACCAACACCCTTCAGGAATGCCTACAGTACACCACAAGAGATGCACTGAAAGCACTGTGACCAACACCCTTCAGGAATGCCTACAGTACACCACAAGAGATGCACTGAAAGCACTGTGACCAACTCACTTTAGGAATGCCTACAGTACACCACAAGAGATGCACTGAAACCATTGTGACCAACACCCTTCAGGAATGCCTACAGTACACCACAAGAGATGCACTGACAGCACTGTGACCAAGACCCTTCAGGAATGCCTACAGTACACCACAAGAGATGCACTGAAAGCACTGTGACCAACACCCTTCAGGAATGCCTACAGTACACCACAAGAGATGCACTGAAAGCACTGTGACCAACACCCTTCAGGAATGCCTACAGTACACCACAAGAGATGCACTGAAAGCACTGTGACCAACTCACTTTAGGAATGCCTACAGTACACCACAAGAGATGCACTGAAAGCACTGTGACCCACATCCTTCAGGAATGCCTACAGTACACCACAAGAGATGCACTGAAAGCATTGTGACCAACACCCTTCAGGAATGCCTACAGTACACCACAAGAGATGCACTGACAGCACTATGACCAACACCCTTCAGGAATGCCTACAGTACACCACAAGAGATGTACTGAAAGCACTGTGACCAAGACCCTTCAGGAATGCCTACAGTACACCACAAGAGATGCACTGAAAGCACTGTGACCAACACCCTTCAGGAATGCACACAGTACACCACAAGAGATGCACTGAAAGCACTGTGACCAACACCCTTCAGGAATGCCTACAGTACACCACAAGAGATGCACTGAAAGCATTGTGACCAACACCTTTCAGGAATGCTTACAGTACACCACAAGAGATGCACTGAAAGCATTGTGACCAACACCTTTCAGGAATGCCTACAGTACACCACAAGAGATGCACTGAAAGCATTGTGACCAACACCTTTCAGGAATGCCTACAGTACACCACAAGAGATGCACTGAAAGCATTGTGACCAAGACCCTTCAGGAATGCCTACAGTACACCACAAGAGATGCACTGAAAGCATTGTGACCAAGACCCTTCAGGAATGCCTACAGTACACCACAAGAGATGCACTGAAAGCATTGTGACCAAGACCCTTTAGGAATGCCTACAGTACACCACAAGAGATGCACTGAAAGCATTGTGACCAAGACTCTTCAGGAATGCCTACAGTACACCACAAGAGATGCACTGAAAGCATTGTGACCAAGACCCTTCAGGAATGCCTACAGTACACCGCAAGAGATGCACTGAAAGCACTGTGACCAAGACCCTTCAGGAATGCACACAGTACACCACAAGAGATGCACTGAAAGCACTGTGACCAACACCCTTCAGGAATGCCTACAGTACACCACAAGAGATGCACTGAAAGCATTGTGACCAAGACCCTTCAGGAATGCCTACAGTACACCACAAGAGATGCACTGAAAGCATTGTGACCAAGACCCTTCAGGAATGCCTACAGTACACCGCAAGAGATGCACTGAAAGCATTGTGACCAAGACCCTTCAGGAATGCCTACAGTACACCACAAGATATGCACTGACAGCACTGTGACCAAGACCCTTTAGGAATGCCTACAGTACACCACAAGAGATGCACTGACAGCACTGTGACCAAGACCCTTTAGGAATGCCTACAGTACACCACAAGAGATGCACTGACAGCACTGTGACCAAGACCCTTCAGGAATGCCTACAGTACACCACAAGAGATGCACTGAAAGCATTGTGACCAAGACCCTTCAGGAATGGCTACAGTACACCACAAGAGATGCACTGAAAGCATTGTGACCAAGACCCTTCAGGAATGCCTACAGTACACCACAAGACATGCACTGACAGCACTGTGACCAAGACCCTTTAGGAATGCCTACAGTACACCACAAGAGATGCATTGAAAGCATTTTGACCAAGACCCTTCAGGAATGCCTACAGTACACCACAAGAGATGCACTGAAAGCATTGTGACCAAGACCCTTCAGGAATGCCTACAGTACACCACAAGAGATGCACTGACAGCACAAGACCCTTCAGGAATGCCTACAGTACACCACAAGAGATGCACTGAAAGCACACTGACCAACACCCTTCAGGAATGCCTACAGTACACCACAAGAGATGCACTGACAGCACTGTGACCAACACCCTTCAGGAATGCCTACAGTACACCACAAGAGATGCACTGAAAGCACTGTGACCAAGACCCTTCAGGAATGCCTACAGTACACCACAAGAGATGCACTGAAAGCATTGTGACCAAGACCCTTCAGGAATGCCTACAGTACACCACAAGAGATGCACTGAAAGCACTGTGACCAACACACTTCAGGAATGCCTACAGTACACCACAAGAGATGCACTGAAAGCATTGTGACCAAGACCCTTCAGGAATGCCTACAGTACACCACAAGAGATGCACTGAAAGCACTGTGACCAACACCTTTCAGGAATGCCTACAGTACACCACAAGAGATGCACTGAAAGCACTGTGACCAACACCCTTCAGGAATGCCTACAGTACACCACAAGAGATGCACTGAAAGCATTGTGACCAAGACCCTTCAGGAATGCCTACAGTACACCACAAGAGATGCACTGAAAGCACTGTGACCAAGACCCTTCAGGAATGCCTACAGTACACCACAAGAGATGCACTGAAAGCATTGTGACCAAGACCCTTCAGGAATGCCTACAGTACACCACAAGAGATGCACTGAAAGCACTGTGACCAACACACTTCAGGAATGCCTACAGTACACCACAAGAGATGCACTGAAAGCATTGTGACCAAGACCTTTCAGGAATGCCTACAGTACACCACAAGAGATGCACTGAAAGCACTGTGACCAAGACCTTTCAGGAATGCCTACAGTACACCACAAGAGATGCACTGAAAGCACTGTGACCAACACCTTTCAGGAATGCCTACAGTACACCACAAGAGATGCACTGAAAGCACTGTGACCAACACCCTTCAGGAATGCCTACAGTACACCACAAGAGATGCACTGAAAGCATTGTGACCAACACCTTTCAGGAATGCCTACAGTACACCACAAGAGATGCACTGAAAGCATTGTGACCAACACCTTTCAGGAATGCCTACAGTACACCACAAGAGATGCACTGAAAGCATTGTGACCAACACCTTTCAGGAATGCCTACAGTACACCACAAGAGATGCACTGAAAGCACTGTGACCAACACCCTTCAGGAATGCCTACAGTACACCACAAGAGATGCACTGAAAGCATTGTGACCAACACCTTTCAGGAATGTCTACAGTACACCACAAGAGATGCACTGAAAGCATTGTGACCAACACCTTTCAGGAATGCCTACAGTACACCACAAGAGATGCACTGAAAGCACTGTGACCAACACCCTTCAGGAATGCCTACAGTACACCACAAGAGATGCACTGAAAGCATTGTGACCAACACCTTTCAGGAATGCCTACAGTACACCACAAGAGATGCACTGAAAGCATTGTGACCAACACCCTTCAGGAATGCCTACAGTACACCACAAGAGATGCACTGAAAGCATTGTGACCAACACCCTTCAGGAATGCCTACAGTACACCACAAGAGATGCAATGAAAGCATTGTGACCAACACCCTTCAGGAATGCCTACAGTACACCACAAGAGATGCACTGAAAGCATTGTGACGAAGACCCTTCAGGAATGCCTACAGTACACCACAAGAGATGCACTGAAAGCACTGTGACCAACACCCTTCAGGAATGCCTACAGTACAACACAAGAGATGCACTGAAAGCACTGTGACCAACACCCTTCAGGAATGCCTACAGTACACCACAAGAGATGCACTGAAAGCATTGTGACCAAGACCCTTCAGGAATGCCTACAGTACACCACAAGAGATGCACTGAAAGCATTGTGACCAAGACCCTTCAGGAATGCCTACAGTACACCACAAGAGATGCACTGAAAGCACTGTGACCAACACCCTTCAGGAATGCCTACAGTACACCACAAGAGATGCACTGAAAGGACTTTGACCAACACCTTTCAGGAATGCCTACAGTACACCACAAGAGATGCACTGAAAGCACTGTGACCAACACCCTTCAGGAATGCCTACAGTACACCACAAGAGATGCACTGAAAGCATTGTGACCAACACCTTTCAGGAATGCCTACAGTACACCACAAGAGATGCACTGAAAGCACTGTGACCAACACCCTTCAGGAATGCCTACAGTACACCACAAGAGATGCACTGAAAGCATTGTGACCAACACCCTTCAGGAATGCCTACAGTACACCACAAGAGATGCACTGAAAGCATTGTGACCAACACCCTTCAGGAATGGCTACAGTACACCACAAGAGATGCACTGAAAGCACTGTGACCAACACCCTTCAGGAATGCCTACAGTACACCACAAGAGATGCACTGATAGCATTGTGACCAACACCTTTCAGGAATGCCTACAGTACACCACAAGAGATGCACTGAAAGCATTGTGACCAACACCTTTCAGGAATACCTACAGTACACCACAAGAGATGCACTGAAAGCACTGTGACCAACACCCTTCAGGAATGCCTACAGTACACCACAAGAGATGTACTGAAAGCATTGTGACCAACACCCTTCAGGAATGCCTACAGTACACCACAAGAGAAGTACTGAAAGCACTGTGACCAACACCCTTCAGGAATGCCTACAGTACACCACAAGAGATGTACTGAAAGCACTGTGACCAACACCCTTCAGGAATGCCTACAGTACACCACAAGAGAAGCACTGAAAGCACTGTGACCATCACCCTTCAGGAATGCCTACAGTACACCACAAGAGATGCAATGAAAGCACTGTGACCATCACCCTTCAGGAATGCCTACAGTACACCACAAGAGATGTACTGAAAGCATTGTGACCAACACCCTTCAGGAATGCCTACAGTACACCACAAGAGATGTACTGAAAGCACTGTGACCAACACCCTTCAGGAATGCCTACAGTACACCACAAGAGATGTACTGAAAGCACTGTGACCAACACCCTTCAGGAATGCCTACAGTACACCACAAGAGAGCACTGAAAGCACTGTGACCATCACCCTTCAGGAATGCCTACAGTACACCACAAGAGAAGCACTGAAAGCACTGTGACCATCACCCTTCAGGAATGCCTACAGTACACCACAGGAGATGCAATGAAAGCACTGTGACCAACACCCTTCAGGAATGCTACAGTACACCACAAGAGATGCAATGAAAGCACTGTGACCATCACCCTTCAGGAATGCCTACAGTACACCACAAGAGATGCACTAAAAGTACTGTGACCAACACCCTTCAGGAATGCCTACAGTACACCACAAGAGATGCAATGAAAGCACTGTGACCATCACCCTTCAGGAATGCCTACAGTACACCACAGGAGATGCAATGAAAGCACTGTGACCAACACCCTTCAGGAATGCCTACAGTACACCACAAGAGATGCACTAAAAGTACTGTGACCAAGACCCTTCAGGAATGCCTACAGTACACCACAAGAGATGCAATGAAAGCACTGTGACCAACACCCTTCAGGAATGCCTACAGTACACCACAAGAGATGCACTGAAAGTACTGGGACCAATACCCTTCAGGAATGCCTACAGTACACCACAAGAGATGCAATGAAAGCACTGTGACCAACACACTTCAGGAATGCCTACAGTACACCACAAGAGATGCAATGTAAGCACTGTGACCATCACCCTTCAGGAATGCCTACAGTACACCACAAGAGATGCACTGAAAGCATTGTGACCAAGACCCTTCAGGAATGCCTACAGTACACCACAAGAGATGCACTGAAAGCACTGTGACCAACACCCTTCAGGAATGCCTACAGTACACCACAAGAGATGCACTGAAAGCACTGTGACCAACACCCTTCAGGAATGCCTACAGTACACCACAAGAGATACACTGAAAGCATTGTGACCAAGACCCTTCAGGAATGCCTACAGTACACCACAAGAGATGCACTGAAAGCATTGTGACCAAGACCCTTCAGGAATGCCTACAGTACACCACAAGAGATGCACTGAAAGCACTGTGACCAACACCCTTCAGGAATGCCTACAGTACACCACAAGAGATGCACTGAAAGCATTGTGACCAAGACCCTTCAGGAATGCCTACAGTACACCACAAGAGATGCACTGAAAGCATTGTGACCAAGACCCTTCAGGAATGCCTACAGTACACCACAAGAGATGCACTGAAAGCATTGTGACCAACACCCTTCAGGAATGCCTACAGTACACCACAAGAGATGCACTGAAAGCATTGTGACCAACACCCTTCAGGAATGCCTACAGTACACCACAAGAGATGCACTGAAAGCACTGTGACCAAGACCCTTCAGGAATGCCTACAGTACACCACCCTTTAGTAATGCCTACAGTACACCAAGAGATGCACTAACAGTACTGTAACCAAAACCCTTCAGGAATGCCTACAGTACACCACTCTTTAGTAATGCCTACAGTACACCAAGAGATGCACTAACAGTACTGTAACCAACACCCTTCTTTAATGCCTACAGTACACCACCCTTTAGTAATGCCTACAGTACACCAAGAGATGCACTAACAGTACTGTAACCAACACCCTTCAGATATGCCTACAGTACACCACCCTTTAGTAATGCCTACAGTACACCAAGAAATGCACTAACAGCACTGTAACCAACACCCTTCAGGAATGCCTACAGTACACCACAAGAGATGCACCAACAGAATTATAGACAAAAAAAAGTCCAGACGCTACAATGCTGTAAGACCTTTCTTACATGGTAGTGATTGCTTACATTACGGTAAAATGAAAATGAACAAATAAAGGTCATAGTGAAGCTGAGAGAGAGAGAGAGAGAGAGAGAGAGAGAGAGAGAGAGAGAGAGAGAGAGAGAGAGAGAGAGAGAGAGAAATAGTGGGTAAGTGACGGCTGTCCTCGCCACAATAAAATGAATTTGATCTTAGGTGGATTGAAGAACAAAACTGAGTTTTACACTCATAAGAGAACTAAATAAAACACAACAGAGCATATGTAATCTGGCCACAAATTGCAGAAAGGTGCAACAGAATTATTTCCTTTGATAAAGAAAAAATTGCCTATTAATCAAACATGTAGATTTAAGAGAAACAGAGATGAAACAGGATCCACACAACATGGGAAATGACAACAAATAGATCAAATCAGGAGACTCTCCATTCACATATTTTACATAGTACCTGCGACACAGATTTAAGAGTACAATACTTTAAAATAAGTAGGCCAGCGCAGGCAAGCACTTCGGACTGCAGCACCCAAAGAAGCACTTGCAAGAATGCTAGAGAATACCAACCTTACACCTGAAATGAAAAGAACACAAGCTTTGTGACAGAAGTTTCTGAGCTCTCTCTGCCAAAATGACCTGCAAAAGGTGATCAGGAGAAATGGGAACAAATGCCACACATGGAGGGATATCTCCCAACAAATTTATAGATATTAATGGCAGAAGTACATAAACACATGGAGCACTCAGCTTTTACACAGAGGTAATGCTCTCATTAAAATGGAAGTCCTCCACGATATTAGCAAAACACCCGGAGTGGATTTTGGAATGCAAGAATCTTCACACAGAAGCAATGTGGAAAAAATCAAGGCTGTATGAACAAAAGGACAAATTAAATCTTTTATGCAATTTCCAGACTAGATTAGAGATCACACGCAACGTGATTATGCAAACCTAATGACTAGTTAACAGAGAAAAGCACTTTTCAAAATGAATGCAAAAGGAATTCCCAGTGGATCGAGGTATGTAAGCAGGAAAGAATCCCTGACATTGGTGGAAAACATATCCAGACAGATTCTGGGAACTGAGTTGTATAAAGTACCACTGAAAATGTCCAATTTGGGCCCCTCCACTCTCGTGGTTATATATGGGCTTTCTGAATTATTTCTTAATCATTCAGAA
>JANJGK010005692.1:0-43723 GCA_039081455.1 Macrobrachium rosenbergii | reverse complement strand
TGTTCAACGACACATGACTGAAACATGGCATTCTCTTCTAGTTCCTTCACTGGATTTTCAATCAGAGGAGTATCCACAACAACAGGATCTGGAATCACTCTGGAACCAGCGATATCATTTCCTAATAGAAAATCAATGTTAGGTATAGGTAATGAGTCAACAACTCCTACAACAGTATTCCCTGTATACAAATTACAATCCACATGCAACTTTGCTCTGGGTACTGTAGTCAATCCGCCAATGCTCTTCAGAATTACACTATCTTGAGTCATACAATTCTCTATACCAGGAACTGCATCTCTGACCACCAAGCTGTGCGACGAACCCGTATCTCGTACTATCCTGACAGAGATTCCATTGGCACTTTCATCTGGAACACAAAGTTTTCCTTTAAAACAGAAAGGTTTAAATTCCTCTCTAACCACAGGAGACTTTTCTTTACCATACCTACACATTCTCGGGAGAGAACAAGCTACACTCCCTGTCTTTTCTTTGTTTTTAAGCCATCCAGGACAATTTCTACGAATATGTCCAACCTCACCACAAAAATAACATTTCACAACCGTACTATTATTACTTCCAGCATTGTTCTTCCCTTGACCTTTATATTTACTCCGGCCAGGACTATTATGTGGTGAATTCTGCAGTGATTTGCAAGGTGATGTATGTGGTGATCTCCTGGAATTGTTTCCCCTTTTAAATGGCTTTAACAGACCAAAATTCTCAGCCAGTGTAGTAGCTCTCTGCAAAGTTGTAACTTCTCTTCCAAACAAATATCACTGTACATCAACAGGAATTCCCCTTAAAAATTGTTCAAGTAACATTAACTCTCTGTACTCTTCCATGCACGTGACTCCAGCTGCTTTAATCCACTTATCATGAAGTTTAACAATACTATGAGTATACTCTACATATGATTGTCTATCACATTTACGAAACCTTCTAAATCGCAAACGATAATACTCAGGAGTAAGTTCATATATTTTAAGTATATTATCCTTGATAAAATCATAATCCTTGCACTCACTAGCATTCAAAGCTAGAAAAGCAGACCTAGCTTTTCCTACCAAAGCAGGTTGAATAATCACAGGCCAGACCTCCTTAGGCCAACTTAAACTTTGAGCTAACTTCTCAAAAAGTGAAAAAAATTCATCAGGTTCTGACTCATCAAATTTAGGTACAATCTTAGTAAACTTACTTACATCAGGTATACTCTCGTCAATAAGAGAAATTTTACCTTTACTTCCACTCTTGAGGGCTTCTAACTTTAACTGATACTCTCTTTTTTCTCTATCTAACCTGTCTTGACGCTCAATTTCTTCCCTTTTTAATCTGTCCTGCCTTTCTCTTTCTTCTCTTTTTTCTCTATCTAACCTGTCTTGACGTTCAATTTCTTCCCTTTTTAATCTGTCTTGCCTTTCCCTTTCCTCTCTTTCTCTTGCATACTGAATTTCTAATCTTTTTACCTCTAAGGCTGAACTACCTTCATCACATAAATCAAAGGCCTCTTCCGAGAGAACTCCATCATCGACTAACTTCGATATTACGTTACTCTTAATCTGAGATTTACGCCAGGCTTTCTTTATGTCTTTAGCAAACTCGTAGTGACTAGCGATCTCTAACCAATCATCCTTTCGCATCCGGTGCGAGCTCAAATATCCACTCGTAGGATTTTCAACAAACTCACTAATGTTAAAGGACTCCATAATTATCAACTTAATATACTAATTATCACTTGATAAACTGCACAACAAGAAATTAATTTGAAAATAGAAAAACCAATACGTCAATACGCATATTACAAATCTTGCACAATATCAATCATTACAAACAATTACTGAGGGCAAACAAATGAATATCCCGGACAGGCCCCCACTTGTTACGCTCTGCTTCTAATACTCTTAAATTATTAGTTAGAGAAACGTAAATATTTAGATTACCCAAGGCAATTATTCAAACACTGATCAAATTAATAAAAATATTATTTAATATTTAATTTAGTATTACCGAAAAATCAAATAAATATATATATATTAGTGAAATCACTGGATACTTATGCAATACTAAGTATTAACACTCTTCACACAAAGAAATACATAAGACAATAAATTCTTAATAACGAGTAAATACTCGAAATACACAGCACTCACTTAATACAGAGTAAACACTTCATAATGCTAAGTCACGTACATATAAGAAAAATACAAGAGAATCAATACTTTACCCATACTATTAATATAACTTTTTCACTTTACATCCTTTCGTAATATTAGTTAGTATAATTCACAACTTGTCAATACAATTCCAGGAGACACACTGGTACGTACGAGACTAAGTAGCCAAGTAAACTTTTAAAGGATCAAAACATCAGAACTTTACTCTTTTTAGAAAACAAGGAGGAAAAATACAATAACATTACACTCCCCAATCAAACCTACACTGCCATCTATTGGATGACCCTCGCATCTCATACGAAAACAAATACAAATAAGTCAAGTTATAGCATCCCTCCCTCTTTAAAATCATCATTATAACCAATGAGGATAAACAAAAATTACAATTCATAATATAACAAAGACAAATTCTTACAATTTTACATAACAGGATGCCTGGATAAAAAATCTGCACGCAAATTATCCTTTCCCTTGATGTGATTCACATGTAGATCATAGTCTTGCAAGGATAACCACCATCTCATTAGTCTCTTATTCTTAGTCTTCATTTTCTGCAAGAACGTAAGTGGCTGATGATCAGTATATACTTCAATAGTGTATGGGGACGAATGAAGATAAGTATCAAACTTCTCCAAAGCCAAAAGTAGGCTAAGAGCTTCCTTTTCTATTGTAGAGTAGTTAAGCTGATGGGGTTTAAACTTTTGCGAGCTGTACATCACTGGATGTAGTAAGAAGTCTTTGCTTCTCTGCAGAAGAACTGCTCCTACTCCAATCTCACTGGCATCTACTTCGAGGATAAACGGACTTCCAAAATCAGGAGATTTGAGAACTGGGCTTGAGATTAACAAAGTCTTAGCCTTGTCGAATGCCTCCTGGTACTCTGAGGTCCACTGGAACTTTTTCTTGCTGCTTGTCAGATCAGTCAGTGGAAAGACAAGTTCCGAAAAATTCTTACAGAATCTTCTGTAATACCCGACCATCCCTAAGAAGCGTTGAACTTCCTTCCGACAGGTAGGTTCCTTCACAGTTAAGATGGCATTCACCTTGGCATTAACGGGTGCGACTTCTCCACTCCCGACAACATATCCAAGATACTGAATTCGGGCATAACCAAAGTCACTCTTCGCCAAATTCAGTGTGAGGTTTGTGGCTTCCAACCGAGCGAATACCTTCCTTAACGTCTCTAGGTGGCTATCCCAAGTATCTGTAAAAACAATAATGTCGTCCAAATATACTGCAACATTGGATAAATCCTTCAAAACATCATTCATGAGCCTTTGAAATATAGCTGTAGCATTCTTTAATCCAAAAAGTAACACCTTGTATTGAAAAAGTCCACTAGGTGTTACAAACGCAGTTATGGGTTTTGTGGATTCTGACAATGGTAGTTGATAGTAACCTTTAAGAAGATCTATACGAGATATAAATTTTGATGAGCTTACCAAGTCAATAAGATCGTCAATTCTGGGTAACGGATAGCAGTCAGAAACAGTAAGTTGGTTTACCTGACGATAATCTGTGCATAACCGACATGTACCATCTGGTTTTCCTACTAGTACACATGGAGATGACCATGGACTATGGCTGACTTCGGCCAAACCATGTTCTAGCAAGAAATCTACCTCTTTTTTCATGATGGTCTTCTTGTATGGAGATACTCGATACGGAGCGCTCTTAACTGGAACTGAGCCGATCTTAAGCTGCATCTCAACTTCCACAAGACTTGTTTGTGTTGGTATGTCTCCACAAATCGCTGGGAAAGATTCCAACAACCTTTCTATATCCTGCAATTGAAGAGAGGGTAAATGAGGCAATTTAGATTTCAGATGGTTGATATTGTCAGAATTGGATAATCGAACATCTGTTTTTATAAGATGGTCATCAGATACTTGATCAGAAGACTTGTCAACAAGAACCAAGCTAGCAACGGCAATACTTTCTTCAGTTTTCTCCTTAGTAGAATAAAGTTTTAATCTGTTTATATGTACTTTTCTCCGATCTCTCCTTTTACCTGGAGTAGATATTTCATATACATTCTGATTCTTACTCATCACAGTAAATGGTCCTTCATATCTGCTTTCAAAAGTTTTCTTCATAGGAGTTAACATTAAAACTCTATTTCCAACTTTAAATTCTCTCTTCTCTGCTTTACTATCAAAGTTTTTCTTCATGGAATGCTGGGCTTTAAACAAATGTTGATGGGCGAACTTACGTGAATACTCAAGCTTTTCTCTTAAATTCGTTGCATATTCTCCCAAACTGACATCTTCACTATAGTCTAACCAAGTGTCATACAATACTTTAAGTGGTCCTCTAATTTGTCTTCCATAAAGTAATTCGGCAGGAGAAGATCCAAGACTTTCCTGATGTGCATTCCTCACGGCATATAAAACAAATGGCAATCCTTCCTCCCAGTCTTTACCAGTTTCTTCACAAAACTTAGTCAATCCTTCTTTCAGCGTCTGGTGAAATCTTTCAAGACAACCTTGACTTTGAGGATGATATACTGTGGACATAGAATGTTTAATACCCATTACTTTCATTACTTCCTGAAATAATGTAGACGTAAAATTAGTTCCACGATCGGTCTGTACAATCCTAGGTATTCCATATTGGGTGAAAATCTTAACTAGATGAGGAATTAATGTTTTAGCAGAAATATTACGCAGAGGTACAGCATCTGGATACCTTATGCTACTGCACATAACAGTCATCAAATACTGGTTTTGTTTTTTAGACTTAGGCAATGGACCAACACAATCCAAAATTACTTTCTCAAATGGAACACTACATACAATCTGTGGAGATAAAGGTACTGGTTTTATAGGCTGATTAGGTTTACCTACTTTTTGACAAGTATCACAAACTTTACAAAATTTCTTTACATCTTCTCTTATTCCAGGCCAATAAAAATATTGCAGAATATTGAGAGTGGTCTTCTTCACTCCAAGATGGGCAGATGTATTCACATGGGCAATCCGGATTATTTCTTCTCTCAATCCTAAAGGTACAACTAATTGGTACTTCACATCCCATGAAGCATTAGCAGGAGTAGATAGTGCTCTGTACTTTCTCATCAGTATTCCTGTCTTTAAATAATAGCAAGTCGCTTCTGTAGCGATTTCACTCTCTGAAACAGCTTCATTAAACATTTGTTGTAAAGAATAATCATTAGCTTGAGCATCTCTAATATCAAATTCTCTCATTTCAAACAGATTATGAAACTCTGAATCCTAAATGTTACAATCTAGTAAAGAAGATTCACGAACCTCCTCCGTAGTATTGTCTAGCTTACAGTCCTTTTCATTGTTGACTTTTTCTACCTTGTCTTCTATCAGAGGAGAGTTTCTCTGCTCTAGCTCCTCTACTACATCACCTGCTGCAACATCAACAGCATCCGTACAAATCAAATTCCTTGCAGTATCCAAAATCCTCAGGCTGTGTTCAACGACACATGACTGAAACATGGCATTCTCTTCTAGTTCCTTCACTGGATTTTCAATCAGAGGAGTATCCACAACAACAGGATCTGGAATCACTCTGGAACCAGCGATATCATTTCCTAATAGAAAATCAATGTTAGGTATAGGTAATGAGTCAACAACTCCTACAACAGTATTCCCTGTATACAAATTACAATCCACATGCAACTTTGCTCTGGGTACTGTAGTCAATCCGCCAATGCTCTTCAGAATTACACTATCTTGAGTCATACAATTCTCTATACCAGGAACTGCATCTCTGACCACCAAGCTGTGCGACGAACCCGTATCTCGTACTATCCTGACAGAGATTCCATTGGCACTTTCATCTGGAACACAAAGTTTTCCTTTAAAACAGAAAGGTTTAAATTCCTCTCTAACCACAGGAGACTTTTCTTTACCATACCTACACATTCTCGGGAGAGAACAAGCTACACTCCCTGTCTTTTCTTTGTTTTTAAGCCATCCAGGACAATTTCTACGAATATGTCCAACCTCACCACAAAAATAACATTTCACAACCGTACTATTATTACTTCCAGCATTGTTCTTCCCTTGACCTTTATATTTACTCCGGCCAGGACTATTATGTGGTGAATTCTGCAGTGATTTGCAAGGTGATGTATGTGGTGATCTCCTGGAATTGTTTCCCCTTTTAAATGGCTTTAACAGACCAAAATTCTCAGCCAGTGTAGTAGCTCTCTGCAAAGTTGTAACTTCTCTTTCAAACAAATATCACTGTACATCAACAGGAATTCCCCTTAAAAATTGTTCAAGTAACATTAACTCTCTGTACTCTTCCATGCACGTGACTCCAGCTGCTTTAATCCACTTATCATGAAGTTTAACAATACTATGAGTATACTCTACATATGATTGTCTATCACATTTACGAAACCTTCTAAATCGCAAACGATAATACTCAGGAGTAAGTTCATATATTTTAAGTATATTATCCTTGATAAAATCATAATCCTTGCACTCACTAGCATTCAAAGCTAGAAAAGCAGACCTAGCTTTTCCTACCAAAGCAGGTTGAATAATCACAGGCCAGACCTCCTTAGGCCAACTTAAACTTTGAGCTAACTTCTCAAAAAGTGAAAAAAATTCATCAGGTTCTGACTCATCAAATTTAGGTACAATCTTAGTAAACTTACTTACATCAGGTATACTCTCGTCAATAAGAGAAATTTTACCTTTACTTCCACTCTTGAGGGCTTCTAACTTTAACTGATACTCTCTTTTTTCTCTATCTAACCTGTCTTGACGCTCAATTTCTTCCCTTTTTAATCTGTCCTGCCTTTCTCTTTCTTCTCTTTTTTCTCTATCTAACCTGTCTTGACGTTCAATTTCTTCCCTTTTTAATCTGTCTTGCCTTTCCCTTTCCTCTCTTTCTCTTGCATACTGAATTTCTAATCTTTTTACCTCTAAGGCTGAACTACCTTCATCACATAAATCAAAGGCCTCTTCCGAGAGAACTCCATCATCGACTAACTTCGATATTACGTTACTCTTAATCTGAGATTTACGCCAGGCTTTCTTTATGTCTTTAGCAAACTCGTAGTGACTAGCGATCTCTAACCAATCATCCTTTCGCATCCGGTGCGAGCTCAAATATCCACTCGTAGGATTTTCAACAAACTCACTAATGTTAAAGGACTCCATAATTATCAACTTAATATACTAATTATCACTTGATAAACTGCACAACAAGAAATTAATTTGAAAATAGAAAAACCAATACGTCAATACGCATATTACAAATCTTGCACAATATCAATCATTACAAACAATTACTGAGGGCAAACAAATGAATATCCCGGACAGGCCCCCACTTGTTACGCTCTGCTTCTAATACTCTTAAATTATTAGTTAGAGAAACGTAAATATTTAGATTACCCAAGGCAATTATTCAAACGCTGATCAAATTAATAAAAATATTATTTAATATTTAATTTAGTATTACCGAAAAATCAAATAAATATATATATATTAGTGAAATCACTGGATACTTATGCAATACTAAGTATTAACACTCTTCACACAAAGAAATACATAAGACAATAAATTCTTAATAACGAGTAAATACTCGAAATACACAGCACTCACTTAATACAGAGTAAACACTTCATAATGCTAAGTCACGTACATATAAGAAAAATACAAGAGAATCAATACTTTACCCATACTATTAATATAACTTTTTCACTTTACATCCTTTCGTAATATTAGTTAGTATAATTCACAACTTGTCAATACAATTCCAGGAGACACACTGGTACGTACGAGACTAAGTAGCCAAGTAAACTTTTAAAGGATCAAAACATCAGAACTTTACTCTTTTTAGAAAACAAGGAGGAAAAATACAATAACATTACACTCCCCAATCAAACCTACACTGCCATCTATTGGATGACCCTCGCATCTCATACGAAAACAAATACAAATAAGTCAAGTTATAGCATCCCTCCCTCTTTAAAATCATCATTATAACCAATGAGGATAAACAAAAATTACAATTCATAATATAACAAAGACAAATTCTTACAATTTTACATAACAGGATGCCTGGATAAAAAATCTGCACGCAAATTATCCTTTCCCTTGATGTGATTCACATGTAGATCATAGTCTTGCAAGGATAACCACCATCTCATTAGTCTCTTATTCTTAGTCTTCATTTTCTGCAAGAACGTAAGTGGCTGATGATCAGTATATACTTCAATAGTGTATGGGGACGAATGAAGATAAGTATCAAACTTCTCCAAAGCCAAAAGTAGGCTAAGAGCTTCCTTTTCTATTGTAGAGTAGTTAAGCTGATGGGGTTTAAACTTTTGCGAGCTGTACATCACTGGATGTAGTAAGAAGTCTTTGCTTCTCTGCAGAAGAACTGCTCCTACTCCAATCTCACTGGCATCTACTTCGAGGATAAACGGACTTCCAAAATCAGGAGATTTGAGAACTGGGCTTGAGATTAACAAAGTCTTAGCCTTGTCGAATGCCTCCTGGTACTCTGAGGTCCACTGGAACTTTTTCTTGCTGCTTGTCAGATCAGTCAGTGGAAAGACAAGTTCCGAAAAATTCTTACAGAATCTTCTGTAATACCCGACCATCCCTAAGAAGCGTTGAACTTCCTTCCGACAGGTAGGTTCCTTCACAGTTAAGATGGCATTCACCTTGGCATTAACGGGTGCGACTTCTCCACTCCCGACAACATATCCAAGATACTGAATTCGGGCATAACCAAAGTCACTCTTCGCCAAATTCAGTGTGAGGTTTGTGGCTTCCAACCGAGCGAATACCTTCCTTAACGTCTCTAGGTGGCTATCCCAAGTATCTGTAAAAACAATAATGTCGTCCAAATATACTGCAACATTGGATAAATCCTTCAAAACATCATTCATGAGCCTTTGAAATATAGCTGTAGCATTCTTTAATCCAAAAAGTAACACCTTGTATTGAAAAAGTCCACTAGGTGTTACAAACGCAGTTATGGGTTTTGTGGATTCTGACAATGGTAGTTGATAGTAACCTTTAAGAAGATCTATACGAGATATAAATTTTGATGAGCTTACCAAGTCAATAAGATCGTCAATTCTGGGTAACGGATAGCAGTCAGAAACAGTAAGTTGGTTTACCTGACGATAATCTGTGCATAACCGACATGTACCATCTGGTTTTCCTACTAGTACACATGGAGATGACCATGGACTATGGCTGACTTCGGCCAAACCATGTTCTAGCAAGAAATCTACCTCTTTTTTCATGATGGTCTTCTTGTATGGAGATACTCGATACGGAGCGCTCTTAACTGGAACTGAGCCGATCTTAAGCTGCATCTCAACTTCCACAAGACTTGTTTGTGTTGGTATGTCTCCACAAATCGCTGGGAAAGATTCCAACAACCTTTCTATATCCTGCAATTGAAGAGAGGGTAAATGAGGCAATTTAGATTTCAGATGGTTGATATTGTCAGAATTGGATAATCGAACATCTGTTTTTATAAGATGGTCATCAGATACTTGATCAGAAGACTTGTCAACAAGAACCAAGCTAGCAACGGCAATACTTTCTTCAGTTTTCTCCTTAGTAGAATAAAGTTTTAATCTGTTTATATGTACTTTTCTCCGATCTCTCCTTTTACCTGGAGTAGATATTTCATATACATTCTGATTCTTACTCATCACAGTAAATGGTCCTTCATATCTGCTTTCAAAAGTTTTCTTCATAGGAGTTAACATTAAAACTCTATTTCCAACTTTAAATTCTCTCTTCTCTGCTTTACTATCAAAGTTTTTCTTCATGGAATGCTGGGCTTTAAACAAATGTTGATGGGCGAACTTACGTGAATACTCAAGCTTTTCTCTTAAATTCGTTGCATATTCTCCCAAACTGACATCTTCACTATAGTCTAACCAAGTGTCATACAATACTTTAAGTGGTCCTCTAATTTGTCTTCCATAAAGTAATTCGGCAGGAGAAGATCCAAGACTTTCCTGATGTGCATTCCTCACGGCATATAAAACAAATGGCAATCCTTCCTCCCAGTCTTTACCAGTTTCTTCACAAAACTTAGTCAATCCTTCTTTCAGCGTCTGGTGAAATCTTTCAAGACAACCTTGACTTTGAGGATGATATACTGTGGACATAGAATGTTTAATACCCATTACTTTCATTACTTCCTGAAATAATGTAGACGTAAAATTAGTTCCACGATCGGTCTGTACAATCCTAGGTATTCCATATTGGGTGAAAATCTTAACTAGATGAGGAATTAATGTTTTAGCAGAAATATTACGCAGAGGTACAGCATCTGGATACCTTATGCTACTGCACATAACAGTCATCAAATACTGGTTTTGTTTTTTAGACTTAGGCAATGGACCAACACAATCCAAAATTACTTTCTCAAATGGAACACTACATACAATCTGTGGAGATAAAGGTACTGGTTTTATAGGCTGATTAGGTTTACCTACTTTTTGACAAGTATCACAAACTTTACAAAATTTCTTTACATCTTCTCTTATTCCAGGCCAATAAAAATATTGCAGAATATTGAGAGTGGTCTTCTTCACTCCAAGATGGGCAGATGTATTCACATGGGCAATCCGGATTATTTCTTCTCTCAATCCTAAAGGTACAACTAATTGGTACTTCACATCCCATGAAGCATTAGCAGGAGTAGATAGTGCTCTGTACTTTCTCATCAGTATTCCTGTCTTTAAATAATAGCAAGTCGCTTCTGTAGCGATTTCACTCTCTGAAACAGCTTCATTAAACATTTGTTGTAAAGAATAATCATTAGCTTGAGCATCTCTAATATCAAATTCTCTCATTTCAAACAGATTATGAAACTCTGAATCCTAAATGTTACAATCTAGTAAAGAAGATTCACGAACCTCCTCCGTAGTATTGTCTAGCTTACAGTCCTTTTCATTGTTGACTTTTTCTACCTTGTCTTCTATCAGAGGAGAGTTTCTCTGCTCTAGCTCCTCTACTACATCACCTGCTGCAACATCAACAGCATCCGTACAAATCAAATTCCTTGCAGTATCCAAAATCCTCAGGCTGTGTTCAACGACACATGACTGAAACATGGCATTCTCTTCTAGTTCCTTCACTGGATTTTCAATCAGAGGAGTATCCACAACAACAGGATCTGGAATCACTCTGGAACCAGCGATATCATTTCCTAATAGAAAATCAATGTTAGGTATAGGTAATGAGTCAACAACTCCTACAACAGTATTCCCTGTATACAAATTACAATCCACATGCAACTTTGCTCTGGGTACTGTAGTCAATCCGCCAATGCTCTTCAGAATTACACTATCTTGAGTCATACAATTCTCTATACCAGGAACTGCATCTCTGACCACCAAGCTGTGCGACGAACCCGTATCTCGTACTATCCTGACAGAGATTCCATTGGCACTTTCATCTGGAACACAAAGTTTTCCTTTAAAACAGAAAGGTTTAAATTCCTCTCTAACCACAGGAGACTTTTCTTTACCATACCTACACATTCTCGGGAGAGAACAAGCTACACTCCCTGTCTTTTCTTTGTTTTTAAGCCATCCAGGACAATTTCTACGAATATGTCCAACCTCACCACAAAAATAACATTTCACAACCGTACTATTATTACTTCCAGCATTGTTCTTCCCTTGACCTTTATATTTACTCCGGCCAGGACTATTATGTGGTGAATTCTGCAGTGATTTGCAAGGTGATGTATGTGGTGATCTCCTGGAATTGTTTCCCCTTTTAAATGGCTTTAACAGACCAAAATTCTCAGCCAGTGTAGTAGCTCTCTGCAAAGTTGTAACTTCTCTTTCAAACAAATATCACTGTACATCAACAGGAATTCCCCTTAAAAATTGTTCAAGTAACATTAACTCTCTGTACTCTTCCATGCACGTGACTCCAGCTGCTTTAATCCACTTATCATGAAGTTTAACAATACTATGAGTATACTCTACATATGATTGTCTATCACATTTACGAAACCTTCTAAATCGCAAACGATAATACTCAGGAGTAAGTTCATATATTTTAAGTATATTATCCTTGATAAAATCATAATCCTTGCACTCACTAGCATTCAAAGCTAGAAAAGCAGACCTAGCTTTTCCTACCAAAGCAGGTTGAATAATCACAGGCCAGACCTCCTTAGGCCAACTTAAACTTTGAGCTAACTTCTCAAAAAGTGAAAAAAATTCATCAGGTTCTGACTCATCAAATTTAGGTACAATCTTAGTAAACTTACTTACATCAGGTATACTCTCGTCAATAAGAGAAATTTTACCTTTACTTCCACTCTTGAGGGCTTCTAACTTTAACTGATACTCTCTTTTTTCTCTATCTAACCTGTCTTGACGCTCAATTTCTTCCCTTTTTAATCTGTCCTGCCTTTCTCTTTCTTCTCTTTTTTCTCTATCTAACCTGTCTTGACGTTCAATTTCTTCCCTTTTTAATCTGTCTTGCCTTTCCCTTTCCTCTCTTTCTCTTGCATACTGAATTTCTAATCTTTTTACCTCTAAGGCTGAACTACCTTCATCACATAAATCAAAGGCCTCTTCCGAGAGAACTCCATCATCGACTAACTTCGATATTACGTTACTCTTAATCTGAGATTTACGCCAGGCTTTCTTTATGTCTTTAGCAAACTCGTAGTGACTAGCGATCTCTAACCAATCATCCTTTCGCATCCGGTGCGAGCTCAAATATCCACTCGTAGGATTTTCAACAAACTCACTAATGTTAAAGGACTCCATAATTATCAACTTAATATACTAATTATCACTTGATAAACTGCACAACAAGAAATTAATTTGAAAATAGAAAAACCAATACGTCAATACGCATATTACAAATCTTGCACAATATCAATCATTACAAACAATTACTGAGGGCAAACAAATGAATATCCCGGACAGGCCCCCACTTGTTACGCTCTGCTTCTAATACTCTTAAATTATTAGTTAGAGAAACGTAAATATTTAGATTACCCAAGGCAATTATTCAAACACTGATCAAATTAATAAAAATATTATTTAATATTTAATTTAGTATTACCGAAAAATCAAATAAATATATATATATTAGTGAAATCACTGGATACTTATGCAATACTAAGTATTAACACTCTTCACACAAAGAAATACATAAGACAATAAATTCTTAATAACGAGTAAATACTCGAAATACACAGCACTCACTTAATACAGAGTAAACACTTCATAATGCTAAGTCACGTACATATAAGAAAAATACAAGAGAATCAATACTTTACCCATACTATTAATATAACTTTTTCACTTTACATCCTTTCGTAATATTAGTTAGTATAATTCACAACTTGTCAATACAATTCCAGGAGACACACTGGTACGTACGAGACTAAGTAGCCAAGTAAACTTTTAAAGGATCAAAACATCAGAACTTTACTCTTTTTAGAAAACAAGGAGGAAAAATACAATAACATTACACTCCCCAATCAAACCTACACTGCCATCTATTGGATGACCCTCGCATCTCATACGAAAACAAATACAAATAAGTCAAGTTATAGCATCCCTCCCTCTTTAAAATCATCATTATAACCAATGAGGATAAACAAAAATTACAATTCATAATATAACAAAGACAAATTCTTACAATTTTACATAACAGGATGCCTGGATAAAAAATCTGCACGCAAATTATCCTTTCCCTTGATGTGATTCACATGTAGATCATAGTCTTGCAAGGATAACCACCATCTCATTAGTCTCTTATTCTTAGTCTTCATTTTCTGCAAGAACGTAAGTGGCTGATGATCAGTATATACTTCAATAGTGTATGGGGACGAATGAAGATAAGTATCAAACTTCTCCAAAGCCAAAAGTAGGCTAAGAGCTTCCTTTTCTATTGTAGAGTAGTTAAGCTGATGGGGTTTAAACTTTTGCGAGCTGTACATCACTGGATGTAGTAAGAAGTCTTTGCTTCTCTGCAGAAGAACTGCTCCTACTCCAATCTCACTGGCATCTACTTCGAGGATAAACGGACTTCCAAAATCAGGAGATTTGAGAACTGGGCTTGAGATTAACAAAGTCTTAGCCTTGTCGAATGCCTCCTGGTACTCTGAGGTCCACTGGAACTTTTTCTTGCTGCTTGTCAGATCAGTCAGTGGAAAGACAAGTTCCGAAAAATTCTTACAGAATCTTCTGTAATACCCGACCATCCCTAAGAAGCGTTGAACTTCCTTCCGACAGGTAGGTTCCTTCACAGTTAAGATGGCATTCACCTTGGCATTAACGGGTGCGACTTCTCCACTCCCGACAACATATCCAAGATACTGAATTCGGGCATAACCAAAGTCACTCTTCGCCAAATTCAGTGTGAGGTTTGTGGCTTCCAACCGAGCGAATACCTTCCTTAACGTCTCTAGGTGGCTATCCCAAGTATCTGTAAAAACAATAATGTCGTCCAAATATACTGCAACATTGGATAAATCCTTCAAAACATCATTCATGAGCCTTTGAAATATAGCTGTAGCATTCTTTAATCCAAAAAGTAACACCTTGTATTGAAAAAGTCCACTAGGTGTTACAAACGCAGTTATGGGTTTTGTGGATTCTGACAATGGTAGTTGATAGTAACCTTTAAGAAGATCTATACGAGATATAAATTTTGATGAGCTTACCAAGTCAATAAGATCGTCAATTCTGGGTAACGGATAGCAGTCAGAAACAGTAAGTTGGTTTACCTGACGATAATCTGTGCATAACCGACATGTACCATCTGGTTTTCCTACTAGTACACATGGAGATGACCATGGACTATGGCTGACTTCGGCCAAACCATGTTCTAGCAAGAAATCTACCTCTTTTTTCATGATGGTCTTCTTGTATGGAGATACTCGATACGGAGCGCTCTTAACTGGAACTGAGCCGATCTTAAGCTGCATCTCAACTTCCACAAGACTTGTTTGTGTTGGTATGTCTCCACAAATCGCTGGGAAAGATTCCAACAACCTTTCTATATCCTGCAATTGAAGAGAGGGTAAATGAGGCAATTTAGATTTCAGATGGTTGATATTGTCAGAATTGGATAATCGAACATCTGTTTTTATAAGATGGTCATCAGATACTTGATCAGAAGACTTGTCAACAAGAACCAAGCTAGCAACGGCAATACTTTCTTCAGTTTTCTCCTTAGTAGAATAAAGTTTTAATCTGTTTATATGTACTTTTCTCCGATCTCTCCTTTTACCTGGAGTAGATATTTCATATACATTCTGATTCTTACTCATCACAGTAAATGGTCCTTCATATCTGCTTTCAAAAGTTTTCTTCATAGGAGTTAACATTAAAACTCTATTTCCAACTTTAAATTCTCTCTTCTCTGCTTTACTATCAAAGTTTTTCTTCATGGAATGCTGGGCTTTAAACAAATGTTGATGGGCGAACTTACGTGAATACTCAAGCTTTTCTCTTAAATTCGTTGCATATTCTCCCAAACTGACATCTTCACTATAGTCTAACCAAGTGTCATACAATACTTTAAGTGGTCCTCTAATTTGTCTTCCATAAAGTAATTCGGCAGGAGAAGATCCAAGACTTTCCTGATGTGCATTCCTCACGGCATATAAAACAAATGGCAATCCTTCCTCCCAGTCTTTACCAGTTTCTTCACAAAACTTAGTCAATCCTTCTTTCAGCGTCTGGTGAAATCTTTCAAGACAACCTTGACTTTGAGGATGATATACTGTGGACATAGAATGTTTAATACCCATTACTTTCATTACTTCCTGAAATAATGTAGACGTAAAATTAGTTCCACGATCGGTCTGTACAATCCTAGGTATTCCATATTGGGTGAAAATCTTAACTAGATGAGGAATTAATGTTTTAGCAGAAATATTACGCAGAGGTACAGCATCTGGATACCTTATGCTACTGCACATAACAGTCATCAAATACTGGTTTTGTTTTTTAGACTTAGGCAATGGACCAACACAATCCAAAATTACTTTCTCAAATGGAACACTACATACAATCTGTGGAGATAAAGGTACTGGTTTTATAGGCTGATTAGGTTTACCTACTTTTTGACAAGTATCACAAACTTTACAAAATTTCTTTACATCTTCTCTTATTCCAGGCCAATAAAAATATTGCAGAATATTGAGAGTGGTCTTCTTCACTCCAAGATGGGCAGATGTATTCACATGGGCAATCCGGATTATTTCTTCTCTCAATCCTAAAGGTACAACTAATTGGTACTTCACATCCCATGAAGCATTAGCAGGAGTAGATAGTGCTCTGTACTTTCTCATCAGTATTCCTGTCTTTAAATAATAGCAAGTCGCTTCTGTAGCGATTTCACTCTCTGAAACAGCTTCATTAAACATTTGTTGTAAAGAATAATCATTAGCTTGAGCATCTCTAATATCAAATTCTCTCATTTCAAACAGATTATGAAACTCTGAATCCTAAATGTTACAATCTAGTAAAGAAGATTCACGAACCTCCTCCGTAGTATTGTCTAGCTTACAGTCCTTTTCATTGTTGACTTTTTCTACCTTGTCTTCTATCAGAGGAGAGTTTCTCTGCTCTAGCTCCTCTACTACATCACCTGCTGCAACATCAACAGCATCCGTACAAATCAAATTCCTTGCAGTATCCAAAATCCTCAGGCTGTGTTCAACGACACATGACTGAAACATGGCATTCTCTTCTAGTTCCTTCACTGGATTTTCAATCAGAGGAGTATCCACAACAACAGGATCTGGAATCACTCTGGAACCAGCGATATCATTTCCTAATAGAAAATCAATGTTAGGTATAGGTAATGAGTCAACAACTCCTACAACAGTATTCCCTGTATACAAATTACAATCCACATGCAACTTTGCTCTGGGTACTGTAGTCAATCCGCCAATGCTCTTCAGAATTACACTATCTTGAGTCATACAATTCTCTATACCAGGAACTGCATCTCTGACCACCAAGCTGTGCGACGAACCCGTATCTCGTACTATCCTGACAGAGATTCCATTGGCACTTTCATCTGGAACACAAAGTTTTCCTTTAAAACAGAAAGGTTTAAATTCCTCTCTAACCACAGGAGACTTTTCTTTACCATACCTACACATTCTCGGGAGAGAACAAGCTACACTCCCTGTCTTTTCTTTGTTTTTAAGCCATCCAGGACAATTTCTACGAATATGTCCAACCTCACCACAAAAATAACATTTCACAACCGTACTATTATTACTTCCAGCATTGTTCTTCCCTTGACCTTTATATTTACTCCGGCCAGGACTATTATGTGGTGAATTCTGCAGTGATTTGCAAGGTGATGTATGTGGTGATCTCCTGGAATTGTTTCCCCTTTTAAATGGCTTTAACAGACCAAAATTCTCAGCCAGTGTAGTAGCTCTCTGCAAAGTTGTAACTTCTCTTCCAAACAAATATCACTGTACATCAACAGGAATTCCCCTTAAAAATTGTTCAAGTAACATTAACTCTCTGTACTCTTCCATGCACGTGACTCCAGCTGCTTTAATCCACTTATCATGAAGTTTAACAATACTATGAGTATACTCTACATATGATTGTCTATCACATTTACGAAACCTTCTAAATCGCAAACGATAATACTCAGGAGTAAGTTCATATATTTTAAGTATATTATCCTTGATAAAATCATAATCCTTGCACTCACTAGCATTCAAAGCTAGAAAAGCAGACCTAGCTTTTCCTACCAAAGCAGGTTGAATAATCACAGGCCAGACCTCCTTAGGCCAACTTAAACTTTGAGCTAACTTCTCAAAAAGTGAAAAAAATTCATCAGGTTCTGACTCATCAAATTTAGGTACAATCTTAGTAAACTTACTTACATCAGGTATACTCTCGTCAATAAGAGAAATTTTACCTTTACTTCCACTCTTGAGGGCTTCTAACTTTAACTGATACTCTCTTTTTTCTCTATCTAACCTGTCTTGACGCTCAATTTCTTCCCTTTTTAATCTGTCCTGCCTTTCTCTTTCTTCTCTTTTTTCTCTATCTAACCTGTCTTGACGTTCAATTTCTTCCCTTTTTAATCTGTCTTGCCTTTCCCTTTCCTCTCTTTCTCTTGCATACTGAATTTCTAATCTTTTTACCTCTAAGGCTGAACTACCTTCATCACATAAATCAAAGGCCTCTTCCGAGAGAACTCCATCATCGACTAACTTCGATATTACGTTACTCTTAATCTGAGATTTACGCCAGGCTTTCTTTATGTCTTTAGCAAACTCGTAGTGACTAGCGATCTCTAACCAATCATCCTTTCGCATCCGGTGCGAGCTCAAATATCCACTCGTAGGATTTTCAACAAACTCACTAATGTTAAAGGACTCCATAATTATCAACTTAATATACTAATTATCACTTGATAAACTGCACAACAAGAAATTAATTTGAAAATAGAAAAACCAATACGTCAATACGCATATTACAAATCTTGCACAATATCAATCATTACAAACAATTACTGAGGGCAAACAAATGAATATCCCGGACAGGCCCCCACTTGTTACGCTCTGCTTCTAATACTCTTAAATTATTAGTTAGAGAAACGTAAATATTTAGATTACCCAAGGCAATTATTCAAACACTGATCAAATTAATAAAAATATTATTTAATATTTAATTTAGTATTACCGAAAAATCAAATAAATATATATATATTAGTGAAATCACTGGATACTTATGCAATACTAAGTATTAACACTCTTCACACAAAGAAATACATAAGACAATAAATTCTTAATAACGAGTAAATACTCGAAATACACAGCACTCACTTAATACAGAGTAAACACTTCATAATGCTAAGTCACGTACATATAAGAAAAATACAAGAGAATCAATACTTTACCCATACTATTAATATAACTTTTTCACTTTACATCCTTTCGTAATATTAGTTAGTATAATTCACAACTTGTCAATACAATTCCAGGAGACACACTGGTACGTACGAGACTAAGTAGCCAAGTAAACTTTTAAAGGATCAAAACATCAGAACTTTACTCTTTTTAGAAAACAAGGAGGAAAAATACAATAACATTACACTCCCCAATCAAACCTACACTGCCATCTATTGGATGACCCTCGCATCTGATACGAAAACAAATACAAATAAGTCAAGTTATAGCATCCCTCCCTCTTTAAAATCATCATTATAACCAATGAGGATAAACAAAAATTACAATTCATAATATAACAAAGACAAATTCTTACAATTTTACATAACAGGATGCCTGGATAAAAAATCTGCACGCAAATTATCCTTTCCCTTGATGTGATTCACATGTAGATCATAGTCTTGCAAGGATAACCACCATCTCATTAGTCTCTTATTCTTAGTCTTCATTTTCTGCAAGAACGTAAGTGGCTGATGATCAGTATATACTTCAATAGTGTATGGGGACGAATGAAGATAAGTATCAAACTTCTCCAAAGCCAAAAGTAGGCTAAGAGCTTCCTTTTCTATTGTAGAGTAGTTAAGCTGATGGGGTTTAAACTTTTGCGAGCTGTACATCACTGGATGTAGTAAGAAGTCTTTGCTTCTCTGCAGAAGAACTGCTCCTACTCCAATCTCACTGGCATCTACTTCGAGGATAAACGGACTTCCAAAATCAGGAGATTTGAGAACTGGGCTTGAGATTAACAAAGTCTTAGCCTTGTCGAATGCCTCCTGGTACTCTGAGGTCCACTGGAACTTTTTCTTGCTGCTTGTCAGATCAGTCAGTGGAAAGACAAGTTCCGAAAAATTCTTACAGAATCTTCTGTAATACCCGACCATCCCTAAGAAGCGTTGAACTTCCTTCCGACAGGTAGGTTCCTTCACAGTTAAGATGGCATTCACCTTGGCATTAACGGGTGCGACTTCTCCACTCCCGACAACATATCCAAGATACTGAATTCGGGCATAACCAAAGTCACTCTTCGCCAAATTCAGTGTGAGGTTTGTGGCTTCCAACCGAGCGAATACCTTCCTTAACGTCTCTAGGTGGCTATCCCAAGTATCTGTAAAAACAATAATGTCGTCCAAATATACTGCAACATTGGATAAATCCTTCAAAACATCATTCATGAGCCTTTGAAATATAGCTGTAGCATTCTTTAATCCAAAAGGTAACACCTTGTATTGAAAAAGTCCACTAGGTGTTACAAACGCAGTTATGGGTTTTGTGGATTCTGACAATGGTAGTTGATAGTAACCTTTAAGAAGATCTATACGAGATATAAATTTTGATGAGCTTACCAAGTCAATAAGATCGTCAATTCTGGGTAACGGATAGCAGTCAGAAACAGTAAGTTGGTTTACCTGACGATAATCTGTGCATAACCGACATGTACCATCTGGTTTTCCTACTAGTACACATGGAGATGACCATGGACTATGGCTGACTTCGGCCAAACCATGTTCTAGCAAGAAATCTACCTCTTTTTTCATGATGGTCTTCTTGTATGGAGATACTCGATACGGAGCGCTCTTAACTGGAACTGAGCCGATCTTAAGCTGCATCTCAACTTCCACAAGACTTGTTTGTGTTGGTATGTCTCCACAAATCGCTGGGAAAGATTCCAACAACCTTTCTATATCCTGCAATTGAAGAGAGGGTAAATGATGCAATTTAGATTTCAGATGGTTGATATTGTCAGAATTGGATAATCGAACATCTGTTTTTATAAGATGGTCATCAGATACTTGATCAGAAGACTTGTCAACAAGAACCAAGCTAGCAACGGCAATACTTTCTTCAGTTTTCTCCTTAGTAGAATAAAGTTTTAATCTGTTTATATGTACTTTTTTCCGATCTCTCCTTTTACCTGGAGTAGATATTTCATATACATTCTGATTCTTACTCATCACAGTAAATGGTCCTTCATATCTGCTTTCAAAAGTTTTCTTCATAGGAGTTAACATTAAAACTCTATTTCCAACTTTAAATTCTCTCTTCTCTGCTTTACTATCAAAGTTTTTCTTCATGGAATGCTGGGCTTTAAACAAATGTTGATGGGCGAACTTACGTGAATACTCAAGCTTTTCTCTTAAATTCGTTGCATATTCTCCCAAACTGACATCTTCACTATAGTCTAACCAAGTGTCATACAATACTTTAAGTGGTCCTCTAATTTGTCTTCCATAAAGTAATTCGGCAGGAGAAGATCCAAGACTTTCCTGATGTGCATTCCTCACGGCATATAAAACAAATGGCAATCCTTCCTCCCAGTCTTTACCAGTTTCTTCACAAAACTTAGTCAATCCTTCTTTCAGCGTCTGGTGAAATCTTTCAAGACAACCTTGACTTTGAGGATGATATACTGTGGACATAGAATGTTTAATACCCATTACTTTCATTACTTCCTGAAATAATGTAGACGTAAAATTAGTTCCACGATCGGTCTGTACAATCCTAGGTATTCCATATTGGGTGAAAATCTTAACTAGATGAGGAATTAATGTTTTAGCAGAAATATTACGCAGAGGTACAGCATCTGGATACCTTATGCTACTGCTCATAACAGTCATCAAATACTGGTTTTGTTTTTTAGACTTAGGCAATGGACCAACACAATCCAAAATTACTTTCTCAAATGGAACACTACATACAATCTGTGGAGATAAAGGTACTGGTTTTATAGGCTGATTAGGTTTACCTACTTTTTGACAAGTATCACAAACTTTACAAAATTTCTTTACATCTTCTCTTATTCCAGGCCAATAAAAATATTGCAGAATATTGAGAGTGGTCTTCTTCACTCCAAGATGGGCAGATGTATTCACATGGGCAATCCGGATTATTTCTTCTCTCAATCCTAAAGGTACAACTAATTGGTACTTCACATCCCATGAAGCATTAGCAGGAGTAGATAGTGCTCTGTACTTTCTCATCAGTATTCCTGTCTTTAAATAATAGCAAGTCGCTTCTGTAGCGATTTCACTCTCTGAAACAGCTTCATTAAACATTTGTTGTAAAGAATAATCATTAGCTTGAGCATCTCTAATATCAAATTCTCTCATTTCAAACAGATTATGAAACTCTGAATCCAAAATGTTACAATCTAGTAAAGAAGATTCACGAACCTCCTCCGTAGTATTGTCTAGCTTACAGTCCTTTTCATTGTTGACTTTTTCTACCTTGTCTTCTATCAGAGGAGAGTTTCTCTGCTCTAGCTCCTCTACTACATCACCTGCTGCAACATCAACAGCATCCGTACAAATCAAATTCCTTGCAGTATCCAAAATCCTCAGGCTGTGTTCAACGACACATGACTGAAACATGGCATTCTCTTCTAGTTCCTTCACTGGATTTTCAATCAGAGGAGTATCCACAACAACAGGATCTGGAATCACTCTGGAACCAGCGATATCATTTCCTAATAGAAAATCAATGTTAGGTATAGGTAATGAGTCAACAACTCCTACAACAGTATTCCCTGTATACAAATTACAATCCACATGCAACTTTGCTCTGGGTACTGTAGTCAATCCGCCAATGCTCTTCAGAATTACACTATCTTGAGTCATACAATTCTCTATACCAGGAACTGCATCTCTGACCACCAAGCTGTGCGACGAACCCGTATCTCGTACTATCCTGACAGAGATTCCATTGGCACTTTCATCTGGAACACAAAGTTTTCCTTTAAAACAGAAAGGTTTAAATTCCTCTCTAACCACAGGAGACTTTTCTTTACCATACCTACACATTCTCGGGAGAGAACAAGCTACACTCCCTGTCTTTTCTTTGTTTTTAAGCCATCCAGGACAATTTCTACGAATATGTCCAACCTCACCACAAAAATAACATTTCACAACCGTACTATTATTACTTCCAGCATTGTTCTTCCCTTGACCTTTATATTTACTCCGGCCAGGACTATTATGTGGTGAATTCTGCAGTGATTTGCAAGGTGATGTATGTGGTGATCTCCTGGAATTGTTTTCCCTTTTAAATGGCTTTAACAGACCAAAATTCTCAGCCAGTGTAGTAGCTCTCTGCAAAGTTGTAACTTCTCTTTCAAACAAATATCACTGTACATCAACAGGAATTCCTCTTAAAAATTGTTCAAGTAACATTAACTCTCTGTACTCTTCCATGCACGTGACTCCAGCTGCTTTAATCCACTTATCATGAAGTTTAACAATACTATGAGTATACTCTACATATGATTGTCTATCACATTTACGAAACCTTCTAAATCGCAAACGATAATACTCAGGAGTAAGTTCATATATTTTAAGTATATTATCCTTGATAAAATCATAATCCTTGCACTCACTAGCATTCAAAGCTAGAAAAGCAGACCTAGCTTTTCCTACCAAAGCAGGTTGAATAATCACAGGCCAGACCTCCTTAGGCCAACTTAAACTTTGAGCTAACTTCTCAAAAAGTGAAAAAAATTCATCAGGTTCTGACTCATCAAATTTAGGTACAATCTTAGTAAACTTACTTACATCAGGTATACTCTCGTCAATAAGAGAAATTTTACCTTTACTTCCACTCTTGAGGGCTTCTAACTTTAACTGATACTCTCTTTTTTCTCTATCTAACCTGTCTTGACGCTCAATATCTTCCCTTTTTAATCTGTCCTGCCTTTCTCTTTCTTCTCTTTTTTCTCTATCTAACCTGTCTTGACGTTCAATTTCTTCCCTTTTTAATCTGTCTTGCCTTTCCCTTTCCTCTCTTTCTCTTGCATACTGAATTTCTAATCTTTTTACCTCTAAGGCTGAACTACCTTCATCACATAAATCAAAGGCCTCTTCCGAGAGAACTCCATCATCGACTAACTTCGATATTACGTTACTCTTAATCTGAGATTTACGCCAGGCTTTCTTTATGTCTTTAGCAAACTCGTAGTGACTAGCGATCTCTAACCAATCATCCTTTCGCATCCGGTGCGAGCTCAAATATCCACTCGTAGGATTTTCAACAAACTCACTAATGTTAAAGGACTCCATAATTATCAACTTAATATACTAATTATCACTTGATAAACTGCACAACAAGAAATTAATTTGAAAATAGAAAAACCAATACGTCAATACGCATATTACAAATCTTGCACAATATCAATCATTACAAACAATTACTGAGGGCAAACAAATGAATATCCCGGACAGGCCCCCACTTGTTACGCTCTGCTTCTAATACTCTTAAATTATTAGTTAGAGAAACGTAAATATTTAGATTACCCAAGGCAATTATTCAAACACTGATCAAATTAATAAAAATATTATTTAATATTTAATTTAGTATTACCGAAAAATCAAATAAATATATATATATTAGTGAAATCACTGGATACTTATGCAATACTAAGTATTAACACTCTTCACACAAAGAAATACATAAGACAATAAATTCTTAATAACGAGTAAATACTCTAAATACACAGCACTCACTTAATACAGAGTAAACACTTCATAATGCTAAGTCACGTACATATAAGAAAAATACAAGAGAATCAATACTTTACCCATACTATTAATATAACTTTTTCACTTTACATCCTTTCGTAATATTAGTTAGTATAATTCACAACTTGTCAATACAATTCCAGGAGACACACTGGTACGTACGAGACTAAGTAGCCAAGTAAACTTTTAAAGGATCAAAACATCAGAACTTTACTCTTTTTAGAAAACAAGGAGGAAAAATACAATAACATTACACTCCCCAATCAAACCTACACTGCCATCTATTGGATGACCCTCGCATCTCATACGAAAACAAATACAAATAAGTCAAGTTATAGCATCCCTCCCTCTTTAAAATCATCATTATAACCAATGAGGATAAACAAAAATTACAATTCATAATATAACAAAGACAAATTCTTACAATTTTACATAACAGGATGCCTGGATAAAAAATCTGCACGCAAATTATCCTTTCCCTTGATGTGATTCACATGTAGATCATAGTCTTGCAAGGATAACCACCATCTCATTAGTCTCTTATTCTTAGTCTTCATTTTCTGCAAGAACGTAAGTGGCTGATGATCAGTATATACTTCAATAGTGTATGGGGACGAATGAAGATAAGTATCAAACTTCTCCAAAGCCAAAAGTAGGCTAAGAGCTTCCTTTTCTATTGTAGAGTAGTTAAGCTGATGGGGTTTAAACTTTTGCGAGCTGTACATCACTGGATGTAGTAAGAAGTCTTTGCTTCTCTGCAGAAGAACTGCTCCTACTCCAATCTCACTGGCATCTACTTCGAGGATAAACGGACTTCCAAAATCAGGAGATTTGAGAACTGGGCTTGAGATTAACAAAGTCTTAGCCTTGTCGAATGCCTCCTGGTACTCTGAGGTCCACTGTAACTTTTTCTTGCTGCTTGTCAGATCAGTCAGTGGAAAGACAAGTTCCGAAAAATTCTTACAGAATCTTCTGTAATACCCGACCATCCCTAAGAAGCGTTGAACTTCCTTCCGACAGGTAGGTTCCTTCACAGTTAAGATGGCATTCACCTTGGCATTAACGGGTGCGACTTCTCCACTCCCGACAACATATCCAAGATACTGAATTCGGGCATAACCAAAGTCACTCTTCGCCAAATTCAGTGTGAGGTTTGTGGCTTCCAACCGAGCGAATACCTTCCTTAACGTCTCTAGGTGGCTATCCCAAGTATCTGTAAAAACAATAATGTCGTCCAAATATACTGCAACATTGGATAAATCCTTCAAAACATCATTCATGAGCCTTTGAAATATAGCTGTAGCATTCTTTAATCCAAAAGGTAACACCTTGTATTGAAAAAGTCCACTAGGTGTTACAAACGCAGTTATGGGTTTTGTGGATTCTGACAATGGTAGTTGATAGTAACCTTTAAGAAGATCTATACGAGATATAAATTTTGATGAGCTTACCAAGTCAATAAGATCGTCAATTCTGGGTAACGGATAGCAGTCAGAAACAGTAAGTTGGTTTACCTGACGATAATCTGTGCATAACCGACATGTACCATCTGGTTTTCCTACTAGTACACATGGAGATGACCATGGACTATGGCTGACTTCGGCCAAACCATGTTCTAGCAAGAAATCTACCTCTTTTTTCATGATGGTCTTCTTGTATGGAGATACTCGATACGGAGCGCTCTTAACTGGAACTGAGCCGATCTTAAGCTGCATCTCAACTTCCACAAGACTTGTTTGTGTTGGTATGTCTCCACAAATCGCTGGGAAAGATTCCAACAACCTTTCTATATCCTGCAATTGAAGAGAGGGTAAATGATGCAATTTAGATTTCAGATGGTTGATATTGTCAGAATTGGATAATCGAACATCTGTTTTTATAAGATGGTCATCAGATACTTGATCAGAAGACTTGTCAACAAGAACCAAGCTAGCAACGGCAATACTTTCTTCAGTTTTCTCCTTAGTAGAATAAAGTTTTAATCTGTTTATATGTACTTTTTTCCGATCTCTCCTTTTACCTGGAGTAGATATTTCATATACATTCTGATTCTTACTCATCACAGTAAATGGTCCTTCATATCTGCTTTCAAAAGTTTTCTTCATAGGAGTTAACATTAAAACTCTATTTCCAACTTTAAATTCTCTCTTCTCTGCTTTACTATCAAAGTTTTTCTTCATGGAATGCTGGGCTTTAAACAAATGTTGATGGGCGAACTTACGTGAATACTCAAGCTTTTCTCTTAAATTCGTTGCATATTCTCCCAAACTGACATCTTCACTATAGTCTAACCAAGTGTCATACAATACTTTAAGTGGTCCTCTAATTTGTCTTCCATAAAGTAATTCGGCAGGAGAAGATCCAAGACTTTCCTGATGTGCATTCCTCACGGCATATAAAACAAATGGCAATCCTTCCTCCCAGTCTTTACCAGTTTCTTCACAAAACTTAGTCAATCCTTCTTTCAGCGTCTGGTGAAATCTTTCAAGACAACCTTGACTTTGAGGATGATATACTGTGGACATAGAATGTTTAATACCCATTACTTTCATTACTTCCTGAAATAATGTAGACGTAAAATTAGTTCCACGATCGGTCTGTACAATCCTAGGTATTCCATATTGGGTGAAAATCTTAACTAGATGAGGAATTAATGTTTTAGCAGAAATATTACGCAGAGGTACAGCATCTGGATACCTTATGCTACTGCACATAACAGTCATCAAATACTGGTTTTGTTTTTTAGACTTAGGCAATGGACCAACACAATCCAAAATTACTTTCTCAAATGGAACACTACATACAATCTGTGGAGATAAAGGTACTGGTTTTATAGGCTGATTAGGTTTACCTACTTTTTGACAAGTATCACAAACTTTACAAAATTTCTTTACATCTTCTCTTATTCCAGGCCAATAAAAATATTGCAGAATATTGAGAGTGGTCTTCTTCACTCCAAGATGGGCAGATGTATTCACATGGGCAATCCGGATTATTTCTTCTCTCAATCCTAAAGGTACAACTAATTGGTACTTCACATCCCATGAAGCATTAGCAGGAGTAGATAGTGCTCTGTACTTTCTCATCAGTATTCCTGTCTTTAAATAATAGCAAGTCGCTTCTGCAGCGATTTCACTCTCTGAAACAGCTTCATTAAACATTTGTTGTAAAGAATAATCATTAGCTTGAGCATCTCTAATATCAAATTCTCTCATTTCAAACAGATTATGAAACTCTGAATCCTAAATGTTACAATCTAGTAAAGAAGATTCACGAACCTCCTCCGTAGTATTGTCTAGCTTACAGTCCTTTTCATTGTTGACTTTTTCTACCTTGTCTTCTATCAGAGGAGAGTTTCTCTGCTCTAGCTCCTCTACTACATCACCTGCTGCAACATCAACAGCATCCGTACAAATCAAATTCCTTGCAGTATCCAAAATCCTCAGGCTGTGTTCAACGACACATGACTGAAACATGGCATTCTCTTCTAGTTCCTTCACTGGATTTTCAATCAGAGGAGTATCCACAACAACAGGATCTGGAATCACTCTGGAACCAGCGATATCATTTCCTAATAGAAAATCAATGTTAGGTATAGGTAATGAGTCAACAACTCCTACAACAGTATTCCCTGTATACAAATTACAATCCACATGCAACTTTGCTCTGGGTACTGTAGTCAATCCGCCAATGCTCTTCAGAATTACACTATCTTGAGTCATACAATTCTCTATACCAGGAACTGCATCTCTGACCACCAAGCTGTGCGACGAACCCGTATCTCGTACTATCCTGACAGAGATTCCATTGGCACTTTCATCTGGAACACAAAGTTTTCCTTTAAAACAGAAAGGTTTAAATTCCTCTCTAACCACAGGAGACTTTTCTTTACCATACCTACACATTCTCGGGAGAGAACAAGCTACACTCCCTGTCTTTTCTTTGTTTTTAAGCCATCCAGGACAATTTCTACGAATATGTCCAACCTCACCACAAAAATAACATTTCACAACCGTACTATTATTACTTCCAGCATTGTTCTTCCCTTGACCTTTATATTTACTCCGGCCAGGACTATTATGTGGTGAATTCTGCAGTGATTTGCAAGGTGATGTATGTGGTGATCTCCTGGAATTGTTTCCCCTTTTAAATGGCTTTAACAGACCAAAATTCTCAGCCAGTGTAGTAGCTCTCTGCAAAGTTGTAACTTCTCTTCCAAACAAATATCACTGTACATCAACAGGAATTCCCCTTAAAAATTGTTCAAGTAACATTAACTCTCTGTACTCTTCCATGCACGTGACTCCAGCTGCTTTAATCCACTTATCATGAAGTTTAACAATACTATGAGTATACTCTACATATGATTGTCTATCACATTTACGAAACCTTCTAAATCGCAAACGATAATACTCAGGAGTAAGTTCATATATTTTAAGTATATTATCCTTGATAAAATCATAATCCTTGCACTCACTAGCATTCAAAGCTAGAAAAGCAGACCTAGCTTTTCCTACCAAAGCAGGTTGAATAATCACAGGCCAGACCTCCTTAGGCCAACTTAAACTTTGAGCTAACTTCTCAAAAAGTGAAAAAAATTCATCAGGTTCTGACTCATCAAATTTAGGTACAATCTTAGTAAACTTACTTACATCAGGTATACTCTCGTCAATAAGAGAAATTTTACCTTTACTTCCACTCTTGAGGGCTTCTAACTTTAACTGATACTCTCTTTTTTCTCTATCTAACCTGTCTTGACGCTCAATTTCTTCCCTTTTTAATCTGTCCTGCCTTTCTCTTTCTTCTCTTTTTTCTCTATCTAACCTGTCTTGACGTTCAATTTCTTCCCTTTTTAATCTGTCTTGCCTTTCCCTTTCCTCTCTTTCTCTTGCATACTGAATTTCTAATCTTTTTACCTCTAAGGCTGAACTACCTTCATCACATAAATCAAAGGCCTCTTCCGAGAGAACTCCATCATCGACTAACTTCGATATTACGTTACTCTTAATCTGAGATTTACGCCAGGCTTTCTTTATGTCTTTAGCAAACTCGTAGTGACTAGCGATCTCTAACCAATCATCCTTTCGCATCCGGTGCGAGCTCAAATATCCACTCGTAGGATTTTCAACAAACTCACTAATGTTAAAGGACTCCATAATTATCAACTTAATATACTAATTATCACTTGATAAACTGCACAACAAGAAATTAATTTGAAAATAGAAAAACCAATACGTCAATACGCATATTACAAATCTTGCACAATATCAATCATTACAAACAATTACTGAGGGCAAACAAATGAATATCCCGGACAGGCCCCCACTTGTTACGCTCTGCTTCTAATACTCTTAAATTATTAGTTAGAGAAACGTAAATATTTAGATTACCCAAGGCAATTATTCAAACACTGATCAAATTAATAAAAATATTATTTAATATTTAATTTAGTATTACCGAAAAATCAAATAAATATATATATATTAGTGAAATCACTGGATACTTATGCAATACTAAGTATTAACACTCTTCACACAAAGAAATACATAAGACAATAAATTCTTAATAACGAGTAAATACTCGAAATACACAGCACTCACTTAATACAGAGTAAACACTTCATAATGCTAAGTCACGTACATATAAGAAAAATACAAGAGAATCAATACTTTACCCATACTATTAATATAACTTTTTCACTTTACATCCTTTCGTAATATTAGTTAGTATAATTCACAACTTGTCAATACAATTCCAGGAGACACACTGGTACGTACGAGACTAAGTAGCCAAGTAAACTTTTAAAGGATCAAAACATCAGAACTTTACTCTTTTTAGAAAACAAGGAGGAAAAATACAATAACATTACACTCCCCAATCAAACCTACACTGCCATCTATTGGATGACCCTCGCATCTCATACGAAAACAAATACAAATAAGTCAAGTTATAGCATCCCTCCCTCTTTAAAATCATCATTATAACCAATGAGGATAAACAAAAATTACAATTCATAATATAACAAAGACAAATTCTTACAATTTTACATAACAGGATGCCTGGATAAAAAATCTGCACGCAAATTATCCTTTCCCTTGATGTGATTCACATGTAGATCATAGTCTTGCAAGGATAACCACCATCTCATTAGTCTCTTATTCTTAGTCTTCATTTTCTGCAAGAACGTAAGTGGCTGATGATCAGTATATACTTCAATAGTGTATGGGGACGAATGAAGATAAGTATCAAACTTCTCCAAAGCCAAAAGTAGGCTAAGAGCTTCCTTTTCTATTGTAGAGTAGTTAAGCTGATGGGGTTTAAACTTTTGCGAGCTGTACATCACTGGATGTAGTAAGAAGTCTTTGCTTCTCTGCAGAAGAACTGCTCCTACTCCAATCTCACTGGCATCTACTTCGAGGATAAACGGACTTCCAAAATCAGGAGATTTGAGAACTGGGCTTGAGATTAACAAAGTCTTAGCCTTGTCGAATGCCTCCTGGTACTCTGAGGTCCACTGGAACTTTTTCTTGCTGCTTGTCAGATCAGTCAGTGGAAAGACAAGTTCCGAAAAATTCTTACAGAATCTTCTGTAATACCCGACCATCCCTAAGAAGCGTTGAACTTCCTTCCGACAGGTAGGTTCCTTCACAGTTAAGATGGCATTCACCTTGGCATTAACGGGTGCGACTTCTCCACTCCCGACAACATATCCAAGATACTGAATTCGGGCATAACCAAAGTCACTCTTCGCCAAATTCAGTGTGAGGTTTGTGGCTTCCAACCGAGCGAATACCTTCCTTAACGTCTCTAGGTGGCTATCCCAAGTATCTGTAAAAACAATAATGTCGTCCAAATATACTGCAACATTGGATAAATCCTTCAAAACATCATTCATGAGCCTTTGAAATATAGCTGTAGCATTCTTTAATCCAAAAAGTAACACCTTGTATTGAAAAAGTCCACTAGGTGTTACAAACGCAGTTATGGGTTTTGTGGATTCTGACAATGGTAGTTGATAGTAACCTTTAAGAAGATCTATACGAGATATAAATTTTGATGAGCTTACCAAGTCAATAAGATCGTCAATTCTGGGTAACGGATAGCAGTCAGAAACAGTAAGTTGGTTTACCTGACGATAATCTGTGCATAACCGACATGTACCATCTGGTTTTCCTACTAGTACACATGGAGATGACCATGGACTATGGCTGACTTCGGCCAAACCATGTTCTAGCAAGAAATCTACCTCTTTTTTCATGATGGTCTTCTTGTATGGAGATACTCGATACGGAGCGCTCTTAACTGGAACTGAGCCGATCTTAAGCTGCATCTCAACTTCCACAAGACTTGTTTGTGTTGGTATGTCTCCACAAATCGCTGGGAAAGATTCCAACAACCTTTCTATATCCTGCAATTGAAGAGAGGGTAAATGAGGCAATTTAGATTTCAGATGGTTGATATTGTCAGAATTGGATAATCGAACATCTGTTTTTATAAGATGGTCATCAGATACTTGATCAGAAGACTTGTCAACAAGAACCAAGCTAGCAACGGCAATACTTTCTTCAGTTTTCTCCTTAGTAGAATAAAGTTTTAATCTGTTTATATGTACTTTTCTCCGATCTCTCCTTTTACCTGGAGTAGATATTTCATATACATTCTGATTCTTACTCATCACAGTAAATGGTCCTTCATATCTGCTTTCAAAAGTTTTCTTCATAGGAGTTAACATTAAAACTCTATTTCCAACTTTAAATTCTCTCTTCTCTGCTTTACTATCAAAGTTTTTCTTCATGGAATGCTGGGCTTTAAACAAATGTTGATGGGCGAACTTACGTGAATACTCAAGCTTTTCTCTTAAATTCGTTGCATATTCTCCCAAACTGACATCTTCACTATAGTCTAACCAAGTGTCATACAATACTTTAAGTGGTCCTCTAATTTGTCTTCCATAAAGTAATTCGGCAGGAGAAGATCCAAGACTTTCCTGATGTGCATTCCTCACGGCATATAAAACAAATGGCAATCCTTCCTCCCAGTCTTTACCAGTTTCTTCACAAAACTTAGTCAATCCTTCTTTCAGCGTCTGGTGAAATCTTTCAAGACAACCTTGACTTTGAGGATGATATACTGTGGACATAGAATGTTTAATACCCATTACTTTCATTACTTCCTGAAATAATGTAGACGTAAAATTAGTTCCACGATCGGTCTGTACAATCCTAGGTATTCCATATTGGGTGAAAATCTTAACTAGATGAGGAATTAATGTTTTAGCAGAAATATTACGCAGAGGTACAGCATCTGGATACCTTATGCTACTGCACATAACAGTCATCAAATACTGGTTTTGTTTTTTAGACTTAGGCAATGGACCAACACAATCCAAAATTACTTTCTCAAATGGAACACTACATACAATCTGTGGAGATAAAGGTACTGGTTTTATAGGCTGATTAGGTTTACCTACTTTTTGACAAGTATCACAAACTTTACAAAATTTCTTTACATCTTCTCTTATTCCAGGCCAATAAAAATATTGCAGAATATTGAGAGTGGTCTTCTTCACTCCAAGATGGGCAGATGTATTCACATGGGCAATCCGGATTATTTCTTCTCTCAATCCTAAAGGTACAACTAATTGGTACTTCACATCCCATGAAGCATTAGCAGGAGTAGATAGTGCTCTGTACTTTCTCATCAGTATTCCTGTCTTTAAATAATAGCAAGTCGCTTCTGTAGCGATTTCACTCTCTGAAACAGCTTCATTAAACATTTGTTGTAAAGAATAATCATTAGCTTGAGCATCTCTAATATCAAATTCTCTCATTTCAAACAGATTATGAAACTCTGAATCCTAAATGTTACAATCTAGTAAAGAAGATTCACGAACCTCCTCCGTAGTATTGTCTAGCTTACAGTCCTTTTCATTGTTGACTTTTTCTACCTTGTCTTCTATCAGAGGAGAGTTTCTCTGCTCTAGCTCCTCTACTACATCACCTGCTGCAACATCAACAGCATCCGTACAAATCAAATTCCTTGCAGTATCCAAAATCCTCAGGCTGTGTTCAACGACACATGACTGAAACATGGCATTCTCTTCTAGTTCCTTCACTGGATTTTCAATCAGAGGAGTATCCACAACAACAGGATCTGGAATCACTCTGGAACCAGCGATATCATTTCCTAATAGAAAATCAATGTTAGGTATAGGTAATGAGTCAACAACTCCTACAACAGTATTCCCTGTATACAAATTACAATCCACATGCAACTTTGCTCTGGGTACTGTAGTCAATCCGCCAATGCTCTTCAGAATTACACTATCTTGAGTCATACAATTCTCTATACCAGGAACTGCATCTCTGACCACCAAGCTGTGCGACGAACCCGTATCTCGTACTATCCTGACAGAGATTCCATTGGCACTTTCATCTGGAACACAAAGTTTTCCTTTAAAACAGAAAGGTTTAAATTCCTCTCTAACCACAGGAGACTTTTCTTTACCATACCTACACATTCTCGGGAGAGAACAAGCTACACTCCCTGTCTTTTCTTTGTTTTTAAGCCATCCAGGACAATTTCTACGAATATGTCCAACCTCACCACAAAAATAACATTTCACAACCGTACTATTATTACTTCCAGCATTGTTCTTCCCTTGACCTTTATATTTACTCCGGCCAGGACTATTATGTGGTGAATTCTGCAGTGATTTGCAAGGTGATGTATGTGGTGATCTCCTGGAATTGTTTCCCCTTTTAAATGGCTTTAACAGACCAAAATTCTCAGCCAGTGTAGTAGCTCTCTGCAAAGTTGTAACTTCTCTTTCAAACAAATATCACTGTACATCAACAGGAATTCCCCTTAAAAATTGTTCAAGTAACATTAACTCTCTGTACTCTTCCATGCACGTGACTCCAGCTGCTTTAATCCACTTATCATGAAGTTTAACAATACTATGAGTATACTCTACATATGATTGTCTATCACATTTACGAAACCTTCTAAATCGCAAACGATAATACTCAGGAGTAAGTTCATATATTTTAAGTATATTATCCTTGATAAAATCATAATCCTTGCACTCACTAGCATTCAAAGCTAGAAAAGCAGACCTAGCTTTTCCTACCAAAGCAGGTTGAATAATCACAGGCCAGACCTCCTTAGGCCAACTTAAACTTTGAGCTAACTTCTCAAAAAGTGAAAAAAATTCATCAGGTTCTGACTCATCAAATTTAGGTACAATCTTAGTAAACTTACTTACATCAGGTATACTCTCGTCAATAAGAGAAATTTTACCTTTACTTCCACTCTTGAGGGCTTCTAACTTTAACTGATACTCTCTTTTTTCTCTATCTAACCTGTCTTGACGCTCAATTTCTTCCCTTTTTAATCTGTCCTGCCTTTCTCTTTCTTCTCTTTTTTCTCTATCTAACCTGTCTTGACGTTCAATTTCTTCCCTTTTTAATCTGTCTTGCCTTTCCCTTTCCTCTCTTTCTCTTGCATACTGAATTTCTAATCTTTTTACCTCTAAGGCTGAACTACCTTCATCACATAAATCAAAGGCCTCTTCCGAGAGAACTCCATCATCGACTAACTTCGATATTACGTTACTCTTAATCTGAGATTTACGCCAGGCTTTCTTTATGTCTTTAGCAAACTCGTAGTGACTAGCGATCTCTAACCAATCATCCTTTCGCATCCGGTGCGAGCTCAAATATCCACTCGTAGGATTTTCAACAAACTCACTAATGTTAAAGGACTCCATAATTATCAACTTAATATACTAATTATCACTTGATAAACTGCACAACAAGAAATTAATTTGAAAATAGAAAAACCAATACGTCAATACGCATATTACAAATCTTGCACAATATCAATCATTACAAACAATTACTGAGGGCAAACAAATGAATATCCCGGACAGGCCCCCACTTGTTACGCTCTGCTTCTAATACTCTTAAATTATTAGTTAGAGAAACGTAAATATTTAGATTACCCAAGGCAATTATTCAAACACTGATCAAATTAATAAAAATATTATTTAATATTTAATTTAGTATTACCGAAAAATCAAATAAATATATATATATTAGTGAAATCACTGGATACTTATGCAATACTAAGTATTAACACTCTTCACACAAAGAAATACATAAGACAATAAATTCTTAATAACGAGTAAATACTCGAAATACACAGCACTCACTTAATACAGAGTAAACACTTCATAATGCTAAGTCACGTACATATAAGAAAAATACAAGAGAATCAATACTTTACCCATACTATTAATATAACTTTTTCACTTTACATCCTTTCGTAATATTAGTTAGTATAATTCACAACTTGTCAATACAATTCCAGGAGACACACTGGTACGTACGAGACTAAGTAGCCAAGTAAACTTTTAAAGGATCAAAACATCAGAACTTTACTCTTTTTAGAAAACAAGGAGGAAAAATACAATAACATTACACTCCCCAATCAAACCTACACTGCCATCTATTGGATGACCCTCGCATCTCATACGAAAACAAATACAAATAAGTCAAGTTATAGCATCCCTCCCTCTTTAAAATCATCATTATAACCAATGAGGATAAACAAAAATTACAATTCATAATATAACAAAGACAAATTCTTACAATTTTACATAACAGGATGCCTGGATAAAAAATCTGCACGCAAATTATCCTTTCCCTTGATGTGATTCACATGTAGATCATAGTCTTGCAAGGATAACCACCATCTCATTAGTCTCTTATTCTTAGTCTTCATTTTCTGCAAGAACGTAAGTGGCTGATGATCAGTATATACTTCAATAGTGTATGGGGACGAATGAAGATAAGTATCAAACTTCTCCAAAGCCAAAAGTAGGCTAAGAGCTTCCTTTTCTATTGTAGAGTAGTTAAGCTGATGGGGTTTAAACTTTTGCGAGCTGTACATCACTGGATGTAGTAAGAAGTCTTTGCTTCTCTGCAGAAGAACTGCTCCTACTCCAATCTCACTGGCATCTACTTCGAGGATAAACGGACTTCCAAAATCAGGAGATTTGAGAACTGGGCTTGAGATTAACAAAGTCTTAGCCTTGTCGAATGCCTCCTGGTACTCTGAGGTCCACTGGAACTTTTTCTTGCTGCTTGTCAGATCAGTCAGTGGAAAGACAAGTTCCGAAAAATTCTTACAGAATCTTCTGTAATACCCGACCATCCCTAAGAAGCGTTGAACTTCCTTCCGACAGGTAGGTTCCTTCACAGTTAAGATGGCATTCACCTTGGCATTAACGGGTGCGACTTCTCCACTCCCGACAACATATCCAAGATACTGAATTCGGGCATAACCAAAGTCACTCTTCGCCAAATTCAGTGTGAGGTTTGTGGCTTCCAACCGAGCGAATACCTTCCTTAACGTCTCTAGGTGGCTATCCCAAGTATCTGTAAAAACAATAATGTCGTCCAAATATACTGCAACATTGGATAAATCCTTCAAAACATCATTCATGAGCCTTTGAAATATAGCTGTAGCATTCTTTAATCCAAAAAGTAACACCTTGTATTGAAAAAGTCCACTAGGTGTTACAAACGCAGTTATGGGTTTTGTGGATTCTGACAATGGTAGTTGATAGTAACCTTTAAGAAGATCTATACGAGATATAAATTTTGATGAGCTTACCAAGTCAATAAGATCGTCAATTCTGGGTAACGGATAGCAGTCAGAAACAGTAAGTTGGTTTACCTGACGATAATCTGTGCATAACCGACATGTACCATCTGGTTTTCCTACTAGTACACATGGAGATGACCATGGACTATGGCTGACTTCGGCCAAACCATGTTCTAGCAAGAAATCTACCTCTTTTTTCATGATGGTCTTCTTGTATGGAGATACTCGATACGGAGCGCTCTTAACTGGAACTGAGCCGATCTTAAGCTGCATCTCAACTTCCACAAGACTTGTTTGTGTTGGTATGTCTCCACAAATCGCTGGGAAAGATTCCAACAACCTTTCTATATCCTGCAATTGAAGAGAGGGTAAATGAGGCAATTTAGATTTCAGATGGTTGATATTGTCAGAATTGGATAATCGAACATCTGTTTTTATAAGATGGTCATCAGATACTTGATCAGAAGACTTGTCAACAAGAACCAAGCTAGCAACGGCAATACTTTCTTCAGTTTTCTCCTTAGTAGAATAAAGTTTTAATCTGTTTATATGTACTTTTCTCCGATCTCTCCTTTTACCTGGAGTAGATATTTCATATACATTCTGATTCTTACTCATCACAGTAAATGGTCCTTCATATCTGCTTTCAAAAGTTTTCTTCATAGGAGTTAACATTAAAACTCTATTTCCAACTTTAAATTCTCTCTTCTCTGCTTTACTATCAAAGTTTTTCTTCATGGAATGCTGGGCTTTAAACAAATGTTGATGGGCGAACTTACGTGAATACTCAAGCTTTTCTCTTAAATTCGTTGCATATTCTCCCAAACTGACATCTTCACTATAGTCTAACCAAGTGTCATACAATACTTTAAGTGGTCCTCTAATTTGTCTTCCATAAAGTAATTCGGCAGGAGAAGATCCAAGACTTTCCTGATGTGCATTCCTCACGGCATATAAAACAAATGGCAATCCTTCCTCCCAGTCTTTACCAGTTTCTTCACAAAACTTAGTCAATCCTTCTTTCAGCGTCTGGTGAAATCTTTCAAGACAACCTTGACTTTGAGGATGATATACTGTGGACATAGAATGTTTAATACCCATTACTTTCATTACTTCCTGAAATAATGTAGACGTAAAATTAGTTCCACGATCGGTCTGTACAATCCTAGGTATTCCATATTGGGTGAAAATCTTAACTAGATGAGGAATTAATGTTTTAGCAGAAATATTACGCAGAGGTACAGCATCTGGATACCTTATGCTACTGCACATAACAGTCATCAAATACTGGTTTTGTTTTTTAGACTTAGGCAATGGACCAACACAATCCAAAATTACTTTCTCAAATGGAACACTACATACAATCTGTGGAGATAAAGGTACTGGTTTTATAGGCTGATTAGGTTTACCTACTTTTTGACAAGTATCACAAACTTTACAAAATTTCTTTACATCTTCTCTTATTCCAGGCCAATAAAAATATTGCAGAATATTGAGAGTGGTCTTCTTCACTCCAAGATGGGCAGATGTATTCACATGGGCAATCCGGATTATTTCTTCTCTCAATCCTAAAGGTACAACTAATTGGTACTTCACATCCCATGAAGCATTAGCAGGAGTAGATAGTGCTCTGTACTTTCTCATCAGTATTCCTGTCTTTAAATAATAGCAAGTCGCTTCTGTAGCGATTTCACTCTCTGAAACAGCTTCATTAAACATTTGTTGTAAAGAATAATCATTAGCTTGAGCATCTCTAATATCAAATTCTCTCATTTCAAACAGATTATGAAACTCTGAATCCAAAATGTTACAATCTAGTAAAGAAGATTCACGAACCTCCTCCGTAGTATTGTCTAGCTTACAGTCCTTTTCATTGTTGACTTTTTCTACCTTGTCTTCTATCAGAGGAGAGTTTCTCTGCTCTAGCTCCTCTACTACATCACCTGCTGCAACATCAACAGCATCCGTACAAATCAAATTCCTTGCAGTATCCAAAATCCTCAGGCTGTGTTCAACGACACATGACTGAAACATGGCATTCTCTTCTAGTTCCTTCACTGGATTTTCAATCAGAGGAGTATCCACAACAACAGGATCTGGAATCACTCTGGAACCAGCGATATCATTTCCTAATAGAAAATCAATGTTAGGTATAGGTAATGAGTCAACAACTCCTACAACAGTATTCCCTGTATACAAATTACAATCCACATGCAACTTTGCTCTGGGTACTGTAGTCAATCCGCCAATGCTCTTCAGAATTACACTATCTTGAGTCATACAATTCTCTATACCAGGAACTGCATCTCTGACCACCAAGCTGTGCGACGAACCCGTATCTCGTACTATCCTGACAGAGATTCCATTGGCACTTTCATCTGGAACACAAAGTTTTCCTTTAAAACAGAAAGGTTTAAATTCCTCTCTAACCACAGGAGACTTTTCTTTACCATACCTACACATTCTCGGGAGAGAACAAGCTACACTCCCTGTCTTTTCTTTGTTTTTAAGCCATCCAGGACAATTTCTACGAATATGTCCAACCTCACCACAAAAATAACATTTCACAACCGTACTATTATTACTTCCAGCATTGTTCTTCCCTTGACCTTTATATTTACTCCGGCCAGGACTATTATGTGGTGAATTCTGCAGTGATTTGCAAGGTGATGTATGTGGTGATCTCCTGGAATTGTTTTCCCTTTTAAATGGCTTTAACAGACCAAAATTCTCAGCCAGAGTAGTAGCTCTCTGCAAAGTTGTAACTTCTCTTTCAAACAAATATCACTGTACATCAACAGGAATTCCTCTTAAAAATTGTTCAAGTAACATTAACTCTCTGTACTCTTCCATGCACGTGACTCCAGCTGCTTTAATCCACTTATCATGAAGTTTAACAATACTATGAGTATACTCTACATATGATTGTCTATCACATTTACGAAACCTTCTAAATCGCAAACGATAATACTCAGGAGTAAGTTCATATATTTTAAGTATATTATCCTTGATAAAATCATAATCCTTGCACTCACTAGCATTCAAAGCTAGAAAAGCAGACCTAGCTTTTCCTACCAAAGCAGGTTGAATAATCACAGGCCAGACCTCCTTAGGCCAACTTAAACTTTGAGCTAACTTCTCAAAAAGTGAAAAAAATTCATCAGGTTCTGACTCATCAAATTTAGGTACAATCTTAGTAAACTTACTTACATCAGGTATACTCTCGTCAATAAGAGAAATTTTACCTTTACTTCCACTCTTGAGGGCTTCTAACTTTAACTGATACTCTCTTTTTTCTCTATCTAACCTGTCTTGACGCTCAATTTCTTCCCTTTTTAATCTGTCCTGCCTTTCTCTTTCTTCTCTTTTTTCTCTATCTAACCTGTCTTGACGTTCAATTTCTTCCCTTTTTAATCTGTCTTGCCTTTCCCTTTCCTCTCTTTCTCTTGCATACTGAATTTCTAATCTTTTTACCTCTAAGGCTGAACTACCTTCATCACATAAATCAAAGGCCTCTTCCGAGAGAACTCCATCATCGACTAACTTCGATATTACGTTACTCTTAATCTGAGATTTACGCCAGGCTTTCTTTATGTCTTTAGCAAACTCGTAGTGACTAGCGATCTCTAACCAATCATCCTTTCGCATCCGGTGCGAGCTCAAATATCCACTCGTAGGATTTTCAACAAACTCACTAATGTTAAAGGACTCCATAATTATCAACTTAATATACTAATTATCACTTGATAAACTGCACAACAAGAAATTAATTTGAAAATAGAAAAACCAATACGTCAATACGCATATTACAAATCTTGCACAATATCAATCATTACAAACAATTACTGAGGGCAAACAAATGAATATCCCGGACAGGCCCCCACTTGTTACGCTCTGCTTCTAATACTCTTAAATTATTAGTTAGAGAAACGTAAATATTTAGATTACCCAAGGCAATTATTCAAACACTGATCAAATTAATAAAAATATTATTTAATATTTAATTTAGTATTACCGAAAAATCAAATAAATATATATATATTAGTGAAATCACTGGATACTTATGCAATACTAAGTATTAACACTCTTCACACAAAGAAATACATAAGACAATAAATTCTTAATAACGAGTAAATACTCGAAATACACAGCACTCACTTAATACAGAGTAAACACTTCATAATGCTAAGTCACGTACATATAAGAAAAATACAAGAGAATCAATACTTTACCCATACTATTAATATAACTTTTTCACTTTACATCCTTTCGTAATATTAGTTAGTATAATTCACAACTTGTCAATACAATTCCAGGAGACACACTGGTACGTACGAGACTAAGTAGCCAAGTAAACTTTTAAAGGATCAAAACATCAGAACTTTACTCTTTTTAGAAAACAAGGAGGAAAAATACAATAACATTACACTCCCCAATCAAACCTACACTGCCATCTATTGGATGACCCTCGCATCTGATACGAAAACAAATACAAATAAGTCAAGTTATAGCATCCCTCCCTCTTTAAAATCATCATTATAACCAATGAGGATAAACAAAAATTACAATTCATAATATAACAAAGACAAATTCTTACAATTTTACATAACAGGATGCCTGGATAAAAAATCTGCACGCAAATTATCCTTTCCCTTGATGTGATTCACATGTAGATCATAGTCTTGCAAGGATAACCACCATCTCATTAGTCTCTTATTCTTAGTCTTCATTTTCTGCAAGAACGTAAGTGGCTGATGATCAGTATATACTTCAATAGTGTATGGGGACGAATGAAGATAAGTATCAAACTTCTCCAAAGCCAAAAGTAGGCTAAGAGCTTCCTTTTCTATTGTAGAGTAGTTAAGCTGATGGGGTTTAAACTTTTGCGAGCTGTACATCACTGGATGTAGTAAGAAGTCTTTGCTTCTCTGCAGAAGAACTGCTCCTACTCCAATCTCACTGGCATCTACTTCGAGGATAAACGGACTTCCAAAATCAGGAGATTTGAGAACTGGGCTTGAGATTAACAAAGTCTTAGCCTTGTCGAATGCCTCCTGGTACTCTGAGGTCCACTGGAACTTTTTCTTGCTGCTTGTCAGATCAGTCAGTGGAAAGACAAGTTCCGAAAAATTCTTACAGAATCTTCTGTAATACCCGACCATCCCTAAGAAGCGTTGAACTTCCTTCCGACAGGTAGGTTCCTTCACAGTTAAGATGGCATTCACCTTGGCATTAACGGGTGCGACTTCTCCGCTCCCGACAACATATCCAAGATACTGAATTCGGGCATAACCAAAGTCACTCTTCGCCAAATTCAGTGTGAGGTTTGTGGCTTCCAACCGAGCGAATACCTTCCTTAACGTCTCTAGGTGGCTATCCCAAGTATCTGTAAAAACAATAATGTCGTCCAAATATACTGCAACATTGGATAAATCCTTCAAAACATCATTCATGAGCCTTTGAAATATAGCTGTAGCATTCTTTAATCCAAAAAGTAACACCTTGTATTGAAAAAGTCCACTAGGTGTTACAAACGCAGTTATGGGTTTTGTGGATTCTGACAATGGTAGTTGATAGTAACCTTTAAGAAGATCTATACGAGATATAAATTTTGATGAGCTTACCAAGTCAATAAGATCGTCAATTCTGGGTAACGGATAGCAGTCAGAAACAGTAAGTTGGTTTACCTGACGATAATCTGTGCATAACCGACATGTACCATCTGGTTTTCCTACTAGTACACATGGAGATGACCATGGACTATGGCTGACTTCGGCCAAACCATGTTCTAGCAAGAAATCTACCTCTTTTTTCATGATGGTCTTCTTGTATGGAGATACTCGATACGGAGCGCTCTTAACTGGAACTGAGCCGATCTTAAGCTGCATCTCAACTTCCACAAGACTTGTTTGTGTTGGTATGTCTCCACAAATCGCTGGGAAAGATTCCAACAACCTTTCTATATCCTGCAATTGAAGAGAGGGTAAATGAGGCAATTTAGATTTCAGATGGTTGATATTGTCAGAATTGGATAATCGAACATCTGTTTTTATAAGATGGTCATCAGATACTTGATCAGAAGACTTGACAACAAGAACCAAGCTAGCAACGGCAATACTTTCTTCAGTTTTCTCCTTAGTAGAATAAAGTTTTAATCTGTTTATATGTACTTTTCTCCGATCTCTCCTTTTACCTGGAGTAGATATTTCATATACATTCTGATTCTTACTCATCACAGTAAATGGTCCTTCATATCTGCTTTCAAAAGTTTTCTTCATAGGAGTTAACATTAAAACTCTATTTCCAACTTTAAATTCTCTCTTCTCTGCTTTACTATCAAAGTTTTTCTTCATGGAATGCTGGGCTTTAAACAAATGTTGATGGGCGAACTTACGTGAATACTCAAGCTTTTCTCTTAAATTCGTT
>JANJGK010005691.1:5000-43725 GCA_039081455.1 Macrobrachium rosenbergii | reverse complement strand
ATTGTGTGGTAAAGCTTTCGAATTTTAAATCAATCGGCAAAAAGAACAATGCATTTTCCTTAATCAAATGCATCCCTAACTGTTATTGTCTTTGAGTTTTAGATGAAAAATTATAGAAGTGTTTCCTCTTCAGTAAGAAACATGCATATACTTAAATAATCTTTTTTGATGCATGTTAATTAGAATATACAATGTTCTTTAATCATGTTTTTTTCATTTTCCTTTTCGGTATCGTAAAAAGTTAGCGAATATCACATTTTTACTTCTTTTCAGATCAGCAATGCTTTTCATGATTATTTTGTATTAAGGTTTTCCTCAAAATGTACAATATTTACTTAAAGAATTCAACCTTTATCAAGACGAGTATATCCAAGATTATTCTTCACCGATATATGTCAGTTCTTGGGATTCTTGTTGCCTACAACTCATGAACTTTTCTTAGGATTTCACGGACTTGTCAAATTCGATTGTCGTTATCAATCCATCATTTCAATATATTTCGTAGTTGGGAACGGAATAAACTACATTCAATTTCCTTTAATGTATCTATTCATTTTGTGTACAGAAGATACTAATTTTATTTTTGGTTTCCCTTTTCATATAAGCGTAAAACTTATATAACTTATATAAGCGATATAAAGATTAAATAATCCACTCAGACGGACTTTGAGCACATTACATTCTTTTTAAGTATGATCATGTAACCTTTCAAAAAACTTTTTAAAATCAACAAGGGGCGTATAATCGCAAAATATTTAAAATCGCTTATAGACGACTTTTTTTTTTTGGCGTGCTTTGATAAGGAACACTGAAGATGCTTAGAAATGGGTCCTTTATATATAGATTTAGAAAATACAATGTTAATAAGAATGAAGGCAGATAGCAAGAAAACAAAACGTATAGGCTGTTAAGTTTAGAAATTGATACAAATATTAGGACAACCATCAGTCATTTAAATAAATCTATCTGTGAAGGAAAACTTTTCCTTTTTGTGATGTGATGCTATTGCATTTCCATTTTAACAGGTGGCTAACAGCTAGGGTTTCTGCTTTAAATGGGGATGGAATTATTATTATGGGAATGAGTTTGAAAAGGGTCTTGATTACTGAAATACGTGGTCTCTTAAGAATATAAGTAAGACTAATACCAAAAGTACACTTTGGAAGTTGATCGAAGATAAGTAAATTAGATGAATTTCGTAGAGAGTATATGTGATAATAATTTGGTTGAAGTAGATGTAAGTTTGATTAGGAGAGGAAGGAATAAAAAATGAAAGTGTGATCATGACAAGTGGGTATGATGAGCGGGAAGTGAAAAGAACATAAGAAAAATATCGTCTAAAAACTTATTTTTTTATAAATTTTATTTGCTTTTATTTGCCTTCGACAATATTAAGAGCTTTTCGATTAACATTGATGAAAATGGAAAAATATCAAGAAGTTTAGCATTATTCAGGTAAACAAACTTGTCAAATGAAAAAAAAGTATACCTTAGTTTAACCTGACCATTGAGCTGATTAACAGCTCTCCTGGAGACGGCTGGCCCGAAGGATTAGATTTATTTTACGTGACTAAGAACCAGCTGGTTACCTAGCAATGGGACCTACAGCTTTTGTGGAATCCGAATCACATTATAACGTGAAATTAATTTCTATCACCAGAAATAAATTTCTCTAATTCTTCATTGGCCAGTCGGAGAAACGAACGCGGGCCCAGCAGAGTGCTAGCCGAGAACGAAACCAACCTGTCCAATGAGTAACTTGTTAAAGCTTCATTGTAATCCAAAGAGTTCATTGATGAAGTTCTTTAATTTTCTGTGAGGTGGTTGTGATAAATCCCCTCCCTGCTGTTTCAAGTCGTTTGTTTATGGAATTCCGCTGACCCACCTTCCAAATATGAGTATAAAAATAATAGAGGCTAGAATTTCCAATAAAATGTGGTTCAGGGATAAGAAAAAAAAAATATTGAAAAATGCGCTCCCACAATTTATCGGTGGATTTCCTTTGGTGCAGATTTCTGAAAAAATAAATGTTCCCGGTTATAAACACTAAAGAATTATGTGTAAAAGGCCACACTTTTAATTTTCTGTTACTACAAATTCCATTATCGGATAAGCCATGCATGTCATGATAATTGTCACTGGTATAACACTGCAAATACAGAGTCAGTTCAGTAAACTGCCATTTTAATGAACAGTCTAAAACTTAATTAAAAAGGTAACAAAACTCCGTTCCCTCAAAATATTTGTCACTGTTCAATTACACTGATAGAAAATTAAATTCTGTCACGATGTAATACAGATAAAAATTCTCCCGTGCACGGGAAAAGTTATCAAATTCAGTCATTTACAAATAACACTGAAAGTATTGCGACACTTATTTGGATTGGTTGCATAATGAAACAGGACTTGTTACGTTTCATGATCTTCTGTCGTGTGATAACAACATATTGTCCAATCATAGTAAAATTGATCTATCTATCTATCTGTGCCTGCCTCCTGAGGAAACGTAAACAAACTCGACTCCTGAGAGATAGGCGATAAGTAGCATACCAGCATTTATATTAGGTCCTACGCATTGATGTGAACTGTGAGTAATCAGTGACTATGATTTACTCAGTGACATCCTTTGGTATCACTAAATTTGATATTATTAGACTTTGTTTCGAGAGAGTATAGATTATAACGCGCATGCGTTCTCCTCCCTCTGGAATTTTTATTTTACTGTTGCCATGACAACAGTCTGTTTATGTTGAATAGAAAATGCTACACAGTTATGATGAAGTATATAATGGCAGAAACTACCACAGAATGTTCGAGTGAGGTAACTCTTGTTGTTAACAGCCTTTTATGCTATATGTCGACGGCAAGACATCATCAGAGCTTGCATTGTATTTTACAATGATGAAGATGTTATCAAGGGAAAAGAAGCCCTTTGTAACACTGTTGGTGAGAGATCCGTGAGAAGGCTTAATAAAAATCGGATTATGAACGAGCTTCAGGATATTCTTGATTTGTTAAAGAAATGTGACGAAAACAAGATTAAAATCCCGAAATATGGATTCGAAATTGTCGCACAGAGTGTGCAGTCTCTTATTCAATAGATAGCTAAACTGAAGGAGGGAATCGAAAGTTGAAGGAAAGCCGTAATATTCAAGAGGTGAATAATCAAGACAGACTTATCATTCAATAGGATTTATTAACTATAAAAGGAGATTTAAGGAAAAATTATTCATAAGTTTCTTGGAGAAGAAGTCAAGAGGAATAGTTTAGTTTTGTATTCCTTAAGCAACAATTTGCAGACGATCAGTAAACCTCCCAAAGTAAGGGAGGAGTTTCTTCATCTCGTAGAAGATCCAGTCCTTATTCAGCTGTTCTGTGTGAGGGTTCTTCCCTTGAAGTAACTGATGGACAAGAAGACCCTGGTGCACATCCAGCTTCACAGGAGGAGTGGTTTGTTTTAAATCGTCTAACGAATGATGAACTAAATTATCTGAAACTATTTTATGATGAATGATGACAACAATAATCATTATTTTCATCATCGTCAAGGGCATTCGAGATACCCAGCGAGATCCGATCTTCAGGATAATATTCAATGACGAAGAAGGACCTGAGACTGGAAGAGGATATTGCCTTACGGCGTCTGCAAGGATATGAAATTTGCTCTCGTTTCTTTGGGTTTCCTGAGGCAATCTCGTCTCTGTTATGCAATAACTCCCTTTACGGATATCTGGACAACAACATAAATCATAATATGATGTGAATATGTACAGTATATCTTTCCTGTACACTGTATTACGTAACTTACAATTGTTGCTTATTCCCTAATTTCGAAAATTGCCTTATATTTCGCATTTGAGAGTTTCATCATAAAGGAATGTGAATATTTTAATTTTTTTTAATAGAATTAAAGCTAGATATTTGAAATATAACCCTAGTTTCTTTAAAGTTTCCAAGATGAATACAATTTTCATCTGATCATTTTTTTCAATGGTTTTCCTAGATTTTCAACAAACATTAGTAAATAAGACTTGAATCTCTCTCTCTCTCTCTCTCTCTCTCTCTCCTCTCTCTCTCTCTCTCTCTCTCTCTCCTCTCTCTCTCTCTCTCTCTCTCTCTCTCTCTCTCTCTCTCTGCACCCCCACCCGCCACCCCCCCCCCTTCCCCCGTTTTCTCAAGCACCCAAAAGTTAAGGAGAACCAATCCTTAGCTTCCGGCAGATATTTTCAACTTGTAAATTCAAAAAGTTTCGACTGTGATAGGATACTTTGGAAGTCCCAAAGGATACTTATCCGGTCAACTGATTCCAATACTTTTATTTCTTACTGATAGACATACTTCAAACCTATAGTTTTTCATTATTTACTTTTAATGTTTCACTCTCAAACCTGGAAAATATATCCCTTACTGGGTTCATAAAATCTTTTCTGAGAAGGAGCCCTCTCATTCGCTGTTGGTTTGTTCAAACATAGGCTATAGAGTAAAGAGAACGTTCAGGATTTTTGTTTGCAGCAGTTTTCTTTATCCCGAAGCATTATACTTCATTCAGCTTGAATCCTGCTCTTATATACCGTTTATATATTACTTTTAAATGCGCAACATTGCATAATGATGCACACTTGTACTGTTATTATGAATTTAATTATCATATATATTCGGTGTTTCATATATATATATATATATATATATATATATATATATATATATATATATATATATATATATATATATATATATATATATATATATATATATATATATATATATATATATATATATATATATATATATATATATATATATATATAAATATATATATATATATATATATATATATATATATATATATATATATATATATATATATATATATATATAAATATATATACATACATATATATATATACATATATATATATATATATATATATATATATATATATATATATATATATATATATATATATATATATATATATATATATATATATATATATATATATATATATATATATATATATATATATATATATATATATATATATATATATATATATATATATATATATATATATATATATATATATATATATATATATATATATATATATATATATATATATATATATATATATATATATATATATATATATATATATATATATATATATATATATATATATATATATATATATATATATATATATATATATATATATATATAGTATATGTATGTATACAGTATGTGTGTGAGTGTGTGTATAAAACCAGAAGGCATAGAAGAAGATATCATGAAACAATTCAGTTTACTCTTACTGCGACGTTTCGAGACCTGTGTCTCATCATCCAGGCTAAAATGAAACATAAAAGACTGATAAACAATACAGCATAACAAATCATTTTTTTTTTTTTGACAGGCCAAACACACTGAATAAAGCAAAGCAAAGTAAGATACAACACTGAAATGAAAATTACTCTTAAAAAAAAAAACACAATTAAATTTAAGTAGTTAAAAAGACATCTTGTCTCAACGGAGTTCAGTTACTGTATGGAAGGTGCACGAAAGTAAACAACACGAAGGGCTTAGTTTAAGCTATGTACAAGGGAACAGCTGAAGAGTGGTTGTTTAAGTGGGAACTAGTTTCTTTATAGCTAGAAACTCTAACATTGGAAGGTGGTGCTCATATGGACTTGATAATAATATCTTGAAATCCTTATAATTGATATTATTTTTGCAAAATTTCCCATGATTCCTAATGTTAGACAGTTCTGGGTTGGATAGTTTACACCCTGTACGGAAACTAATGTCCATATGTGCATCATATCTCACCTTAAGCGGGCGCCATGTGTTGCCAACGGAAGACTGTCTATTGCATGGCTGTCAGTTATCAAAGAAAATTGCCCAACCAATTGAAGTCACAAATGACAGTGCAGAGCATGGATTTGCTCTCAATCAAGAGTATAATCGGCTCATAACGCAAAATGAAGATCAGCTGCAGTTTCTGATGCAAGTTGTGTCAGAGCACAGGCGTGCCTCCCCGGCAGCAAAAAGATCACACAAATCACTGGGCAACAATGAGTGGGTGACACCCATGACACCCCTGCCACTGGTCAGCTAATACTCTATAAAAGAGGGCGACCCAGAGTCTGTTCATGCGTCAAGGTATAAATAAACATCAGTGCTCATGTGCAACCTGTAAATATAATCTTATCTGGCTCATATTTCACACACAACAGTTTTGGCGTAATAGAAACTCATTAACCTTGTTTCTCACATTGATTCCAATATTTAAATTTACCATATATCTAAGGACCACCCTAATATATATATATATATATATATATATATATATATATATATATATATATATATATATATATATATATATATATATATATATATATATATATATATATATATATATATATATATATATATATATATATATATATATATATATATATATATATATATATATACTAGCTGACCAACCCGGCGCTGCCCATGAAAACTTTGAACGACAACCAATAAACTCTCTCTGTCTCTCTGTCTCTGTCTCTGTCTCTCTCTCTCTCTCTCTCTCTCTCTCTCTCTCTCCTCCCTAACACCCCGTCTATTCTCTCTCTCACTCTCCCCCTTTCCTGTTAAGATAGTTGCTTCAATTACATGGCCCAATATTTTTTATATTTTATTTTTCACCCCTTATCACCCCCCGTTCCGCTCGGGGATGAACTAGCACCTTGTTCTCTTTGGCAAATTATAATTTCTTCTCATTTCATAACTTTAGAATCATCCTCCTCCTTATATCTTTGATCACTGAAAAGGAGCTACTATAACTTTTAATTGCAATTTTACGGAGGTACATGTATGTTTATGACTGTATAAATGATCAGCATATATACGATTGCTTGAATATGTAAGTGTACACACACACACACACACGCACACGCACACACACACACACACACACATATATATATATATATATATTGTAACGACCCGAGTGGGCCGTTATGCAGGTTCTTTAACATACTCAGGACGGGGCTGTCATGACTGACGGCAGATGCAACAAACAAAGGAGGGGAAAACAACAAAAACAATAAAATGAGCTTAAAAATTAATTTATTTACAAAGTTAAGTTATAAGTATTTACAAGTGAGTCAGGTCTGGTAAAAAGATAAAAACCATAAATACAAGAAAAAAACCAAAAGGCAGCACTAAACAAAATCAAGTTAAATAAACAAAAAGTAGCCTTAAAAAAAAGGCAAAAATAAACAACAGCAGGCAGAAAAAAAAAAACAAACATACGTCCTCCATCGGGGCACCAAGACAGCCCTCAGCTGCACAACAGGGACAAGAACCCACCAACCAGAAAACCCCGATGGAGACGTCAGGACAGCCTCACGCTGTCATCAAAGATGAGCAGCTCGTGGTCACACGACTACTCATGGTCACGCTCCACTTCTACGACGTGCTCCACTTCGTAGGCGTGCTCCAATTTGCTGCTCAAAAACTCGACCAACGTCGACTCCAAAAACTGCCTGCTGCTGCTGCCACTGCCGCTACCTTCGCTGCCCTACCAGACCCGACTGACGATAGAAAAACGGCAGCTCACCGACGAGAACATCAAAACAAAAAAAACTTGAAGGTAAGGAGGCAGCAATCCACAAAAGGGAACGAGCGGGAAACCAGCAGTTCCCGCAAAACCATCACTTAACGTGACATATATATATATATATATATATATATATATATATATATATATATATATATATATATATATATATATATATATATATATATATATATATATATATATATATATATATATATATATATATATATATATATATATATATATATATATATATATATATATATATATATGTGTGTGTGTGCATACATACATATTGACGCAATCGTATATATGCCTTTCAATTATAAGGTCACAGATATACATGAACCTCTGTAAAATTGCATCTCTAAGGTATAGTATTACATTTGACAGGCAAGTAAAAAAATTAGCTCTGCGATTCAGGTCTCATAATTCTCTTAAGTCAACTTTCTTTATCCGAGGAACGTAATCAAAGACTTCAATACCAGATAACCATTGGTTTTAAAGGGACTTTGTTCCTTTTCAATCATCAAAGATATAAGAATGAGAATGATTCTCAAGTCATGAAATGAGAAGAAATTGCAATCAGTCAAAGAGAATAATGTGCTAGGAGGTAACTCAACAATATTTATTCACTCCAAATGTTGTTTCGCAGACACTCACTATACATATAAGCAAGAATTATAGATTTATTTTTTGACATTGTACGGGAAAAAATATATAGTTTTTTTTATTTTATTTCCTACAAATAACTGTTAAAGTAAAGACTATGGATCTGAAAGTATTCAAGATTATGCAAAATATAGTAAAAATTGTTACAGAATTATGCAGTAAGAAAACAATATATTAGCTCACTTATCAGGTATTTTTTCACGAAAGATAATGGCCATTGCAGAAACGAATGCGGGATTAGTGAACTATTTATGTAACAATAAAACGATATCTATCACGTACTCAGTGCAACGCGCATGCAAACCGTAACAGGTTAACTTTACTTTTGGCGATATTTTTATCATTAATGCCTGCGTTTTTGATACCACAGCTTGTGTTATATATACTGGTTTTGTTTCTTGACGTCATGGTAAATTATATATAGACCGCATTTTACACCACATGTTATTTTACAGCTTTTAAAATAGATAAAAAAAAATGGAACTCAATATAAATTTTTCGTTTCCAGCTTTAATTTCAATATGATTTTTTCTCAATTAATTACAAGATATAATATTTTTTCCAGCATAATGATACCCGAAATAGAGAAAAGCTGGGTATTTCTGTACTGCCACGGAGAGAATGAACCTGCCACCATACATGAAAAAATCCGTATTTTTCTATAATCGATTTTTTTCTCTTTCTCTTTGTATCTCATTTCTTTCCCTGTTCGAAATTCTTCTATTAAACATTTCAGCTACTTTTGAGCGGGAAAATAGCAAAATCAATCAGGGTACCTATTAGCGGAGGCCAAGTACGTGAACCTTCCAATACACTGAAATTATTTATCCATAAAATGCGAATTGCTTTAATATCGTTTAATATTAGTAATGTATATATATATATATATATATATATATATATATATATATATATATATATATATATATATATATATATATATATATATATATATATATATATGTTTTTTTTTTTTTTTTTTTTTTTTTTTTTTTAGCTTAATCCGTAGTGTTAATGAGACTTTTCCAGTTGTTTCTAATACCCACTGACGGCTAATTTTTCAGTTATATTTGGCAGACGTTTTACGGATGGACGCCTTTTCTGGCTAAAATCCTGCCTGTTTGTCAGGGTTATGAAAGTCAATAAAATATATTACTAAAATAATGAAGGTATAATCAACAAATTTTTAAGTACATAGTTTACTTAATATAATATTTTAATAGATATCTTACTTAAATAAACTTCATTTTTATAACTTATAAGTGAAATCAGTTTCCAGTTAATATTTTTTATAACTTGAATTAACTTTTTTCTTAAAATAGTGTTACGTTTTAAATGAGGCTTGTTGCCAGATAGATAGATAGATAAGTTTATTGACCACAGCGTCCAGGATACAATAATAAGATGATTTGATGATACAATACATAAAACAAATAATGTCTTAACATTATGAATAAAAAAAAAAAAAAAACAAAGGAAAACTGACAAACATAAATTACTGTAGTCCAACTCCAGTACTATATTACATTTAAGCACAACACACAATAGTTTCAACCATATAAATTCAAGACTTCATAAATTATTCTACACATTACAGCATTATCACATCTGGAAAACAACTCATTTATAGACTGCATTCCATAAAGGTTCCTTAACTGGTGATTTTTTGGACATTGTTCTATGACGTGTGTCTCAGTCTGAACTAGGCCGCTTTCGCACAGACGTTCTTCTACAGGAAGACGGCCACGCCCCCTCCTGTTCCAGCGACCTGTTTCAATTGCCAAGTTGTGAGCAGACAGACGGAAGCGCTGAAAGACATCCTATGCAGATCATTGATGACATGCCTCCCCCTATACTGTAGATACTGTGCACTTCAAACGTAGGGTTCAAATCTTTATATATTCTACATCTAGAGGCATCAGAATTATCAATTAATTCATGAACTTTATTAACTAACAAGGGCTCGTCTTCTACTTCAGTACGGATCATATCTTGTACCAGCTTACCAGTAGGGTTATTAAGAGCTACAACCGTTTTTACCACATGAATGAAAGGATCATCATGAAGTGTATTTCTTTCTTTCCACATTTTGTTGAAGAACTTATGTTGTCTATGTTTAACAAGATCAGGTAAAGATGGATAGCCCAATTCAGCATAACATACTATATTGGGTGTGGTTTTTCTCACACCCAGCAATTCTTTCATTGCCCAATTATACAATTTAACCACTGGTTTAAGATCAGCTCCCAGCCATGACTGGCATCCATATAAGATCGTGGACATGAGAGCAGCATCAAATAAACGACGTTTAACAACAAAGGGCACATCATTGTGTTTCCTAACAAATGAAACAAATTTCAGCACATGACATAACTTGGCCTTCGCATGCTCCTTCACAGCTGTGCTCACCGATCCACCAGATGAAAATTGTGACCCGAGATAGAGGTAATTGTTACAATGATCGATAACCATGCCTTCAATACATATTGATCGTTTATCATCAACATTACCATTTGTTACAAAGAATTTCGTCTTTCCTACATTAATCATCATACCGTATTCATCACAATATTTATGTACAATTTTCAATTTCTTAATCATAGTCCCTCTTGACGTTGCTATCAAAACAGTATCATCCATTAACATCAAAATATGTAACCATCCGAGAAATCCATCTGGGTGACACTCTTCCTTAACATATCTTATCAGGTCATTCACATAGATAATAAAGAGAAAGCATGAAGTGGCCAGTCCTTGCCTTACACCTACGGTAGATGATATTACTGCTGAGCCAACAATACTTTCGGTAACACTGTACATTGCAATCAAAGATGCAAGCATTACTGCCCCACAACCCAACCGTTCCAAAACACAAAACAACTTATATCTAGGCACTAGGTCATATGCTTTAGAAAAATCTATGAAAGTGATGTATAATTTGACTCTCTTTCTTTTAGCTATGTCTATAATCAACCGTAGTGCAACTATATGCTCCATGCAACCACGTTTCTTCTGTGCACCTGCTTGCTCCCTATATGGCTTATACCACTGGTATAATCTGCTATATAAAACCATATCATACAACTTGGCAATGGCGTTGGTGACACTTATGCCCCGATAATTATTAGGGTCGGCTCTATTTCCCTTCTTAAAAATCACAAACATTTTAGCTGTAAACCAGGACAATGGGTACAGGCCAGAAACAAATACTCTATTAAAGAGGGACACTAGACATCGCAAAGTCGATGTTATCTATAAAATTGCCGCATCTTGTCCGCTCTCCAACTTCCTTTTGAAAGGATTTTCCTGTAAAACAGATTTCTCTCAAGGTTCCGAGGCCAATTTAGTTTACTTAGGAAGGGATTAGCTCTACTTTTTTTTATCTACCTTTTACCATCTTCAATTAAAACAAGCAAATCACCTTTACAACCATTCACAGAATCGACTTTTAGTTATGGAGGCAAAAAATCTGCAGCTGGTACATTAATTAAAGAAGAAAATATTATTTCACCGCCGCAGGAGACTTTTTAAATCCGTAGATCTCCTTCCAAAAACAGAGTTCCCTATTGAGTTCATTTCAAGCTCACTCAAAATAGTTCTGTAACGCATTCCGAAGTCTTCCAGACAACAACCTATAAAAATGTTTTTTGGAGACTTTCTAGTAAAAGCAAGAAGTCACATGTCACAATGATGATTATGGTCAATGTTCTGTTCTCCTCAATTTTTCGTTATACTATGATACAGGAGCAAAATGTTACTAAATCACAAGGCTATCAGCATTTGAATAATTCCTAATTTCATCAAACTCACAGTTGTAAACACGCGTCTATGAACGTACTCTATTAGCTTTTGTAACAGTAACTATGGCGATTCACATTAAATGCAGGCTTAATGTTACAAATAAAAATTTTCATGCAGTGAATCCTAATGAATTATTTACTCTGCATACTTCCATTTTTTTATTTGAATACTTATGTTAAAAGAAAACAGGATATAAGCTGAGAGTGCATATTCAGTAGTGTAAAATAAGCAGAATTCTTTAACCTTAGATCTTGGGTAGATAAACATATAATAAAGTAAATCTCTCTCTCTCTCTCTCTCTCTCTCTCTCTCTCTCTCTCTCTCTCTCTCTCTCTCTCTCTCTCTCTCTATCTTATATATATATATATATATATATATATATATATATATATATATATATATATATATATATATATATATATATATATATATATATATATATATATATATATATATATATATATATATATATATATATATATATATATATATATATATATCTTTGTTTATTTTGTCATTTTTCAGCTGTTCAGTTTACTTCTTACCACTTCTACCTTTTTATGTTTAGTCATCTTTTAGTACTGGGTAGGTTTGTTTTCGGGTATTTTAAGAAATGTATTTTTATCTCTGTAATTTTATGTAGTGACGTTCCTTTTTATTAAACAAAATTATACGTGTCACTGTAGCCTTGAAAATGCAATGGATTATTGCGAAACACCTTCGGCCACAAAGAAAGCTGTTGATTGTTCGTGCGACTTCCTGTCTGCCCTTGGTCTTCGTATATTAGGCTCTGCCTCCATCGTCGCCGATATATATATATATATATATATATATATATATATATATATATATATATATATATATATATATATATATATATATATATATATATATATATATATATATATATATATATATATATATATATATATATATAAATGAAGCTAAAGAGTGTTTATGTAAAATTTTTGCATCAGTGTTAACTAAATTTTTAGTAAAGTTCTGAAAGGATATTCGTAATGAATATATATTTTCGAACATAGTTACTTCCTTTTCGCGAATTAGGTAATTGAATGTCTTTTACAACGGCAGCAAAATGCAAGGGTAAAATCACAATAAGAATTCACACCTTGAGCTATAAACAGATTTCATTAGGGAAATATTTAGTACTAGTGGAATTGTAAATGAGTTTTTGATAGATGATGCAACAAAGTGTAGAGATGGGGGGCTTTAATATCCAAGAAATGCCAAAGTGTACTCGAGAGAAAGTGTGGAAGATTTTTGTGATGTTTGTTTACCCTTGATTTAATACTCGGCCAAATTCTAATTCCACAGATCAACATGGCCGGTCTGCTCTTGAGTTCTGTGTCTCCTCTGTTCTTGTCCAGCTAATTGAGGAACACAAGCTTGTTTCTGGTAATAGATTAGACCTGATATTCACAAATGTTCCAGCTATTGCCAAGCACAAGGTCTGTGAACATGGATTCAGAGCTGCCCCCCCCCCCTTTCTCTCTCTCTCTCTCTCTCTCATGAGAAAGCCATATTGTTTGGAAGGCTTTAGCATCTCTTTGTCTAAACCCGCAGTTAAGAGTCTTCAAGTAGTTTGTATAATTCCAGCACCAAACCAGCATTTGATGTTTTTGATGATTAAAGTCGTATTGCTGAAAAATTTAAAGGAAACATTTAACGATTTTCTGTCTAGTCACTTTTTAACCTTGATTTATAACGATAGAATTTCACTATTAAATTTAGTATTTTGTAAACCATGGAGCAAACAATTCAAAGTCAGAGAGGACGAATTAAATTCTGCTATGATGGATATATATATATATATATATATATATATATATATATATATATATATATATATATATATATATATATATATATATATATATATATATATATATATATATATATGTGTGTGTGTGTGTGTGTGTGTGTGTGTGTGTGTGTGTGTGTGTGTGTGTGTTTGAAAAAGGAAGCAACAAACAAGCAAATGTGAAGTTTTGGAGATGTCATGAAGACAGTAGATGTCGTGCTAGAATTCACACATTAGAAGAAGCAATTCCCCCCAGTTCTTCTGTTTATTAGACAACATTATCTTGACGTTTTTCTTTTCCCTTTTGTAATTATTTTCAGCATTAGGGGCTTATCTATTTGATTTATATTCTTTCAGTAGGTTGTCTCTAACCCTCATTGTATCTTTAATTTCGATGACGATCCAATGGGCAGGAAGGCCTCTCATTACTTTCGTAATAAAAGGAGCACAGTTGTCCAAACAGTTCAAAAAGGTATTTTCAACAGTATGAACCTGATAGCGTACGCCTTCAGTGAATGAAATAGTATTTATTGATGGATAAAAATATTTAATTTTTGAATGTTGGTCCTCTGCTCGTCAGTTGTTTTAATTAAACCTGCAGTAGCTTGAAACTGAGCCACACTTCGCTGGTTCACCACCAGAATGGAGGATGTCTAGATCGCGCATCAGGAAAATCATTTTATTTCATTTTGAATCTCATTAACGCATATGTCACTCCATTATTACATAAGAATGTACTATTGTGAACAAGTGCATGTCTATTTGCGAATGTGTGGGATTGTTTATACAGAAATATTGCAAGGGAGCATATGTGTAGCTATGTTTACTGACTCTGATGAGAGGTGCACTATTGTTCAATTAGATGGGCACTTTAGACTTTGAAATTGTATGGACACTTATTCCATTCTAGGGAAAAGATGTGGTAAAAAAGAAATTTATGAAATCTAAGATCATGATTACCAACTAAGTTTATGAACATAATAATTTCTTATCTCGAGTATAGTACACTTTGAAATATCATTCACAGCTTCAATTTTGTCTTTCCCGATGACAGCGATAAGTTTGCGCTGAAGAAGAAACTTGTTGGATCGCCATCTTTATTTAGAAAGTATGGGGAACAAAATAATAAAGTTCCCTATGTCTGTTGACGAAGATCTTGGTACCTTCGAGAGTGTGAGGCTTTCACATAATCTTTTACAAAAATCCATATTACGGAAATATTACCTTTACTTATTAATTGAACTTTGTGCTCATTTGTTCATTTTACTAATCCATACTGTAACTGAAGTGCATTTGTTTTCCGGAACCATTTAGGGGTTAAGTGAAGTGAATTAGAGCAATCTTTTATAATCACATTCGTGAACATTCTACGACGACGTATAGGTTTTCAACCCGAGGTTTATGACAATTCTTTAAAGAAAACTATGAAATCCCTCTGCATTACTCTAATGATGCATTGAGTGATTTTCCATCTGTTTTTCCATCTTAACTATAAGATACATATCTTATATATAAAAGTGAATGTTTGTGTGTGTATGTTAGTATGTTTGTGCTCTATAGAAATCCTAACTGCTTGACCGATCTAGACAAATTTGGCACGCGGCCATCATTTGACCTATAACAGGGTAGGTTTCAAACCCCTAGTCCCTTCCCCTTCCCCTATCCCCCTTCCCTGAAACGGGCTGGTACTGCCCGTGGACTTAGTAACTAAAGTGGCAAATAAACTCTACGGGTTTATCATACCTCATTTCATTTACTCGATGCCAAGTAAACATATGATTGTAAATGCTGTTCCTTCCGGTGATTAATAATTCTGTAACAAGTTTTGTGCTTAGGTTTAGTGGGGGATGTGTTTCGTTTTGGTGGGGGTGCATGCTTAAATTTAGTGGGGAGATGTGCCAAGGTTTAGTGGGGGTGTTTCAGTTAAGTGGGGGGATGTTGTGTGTAGGTTTAGTGGGTGGTAAATGGAACAGTCGCCCCAGTAATATATGGATAAAATGGATAGGAACCACAGTAATACCTGGATAACAGGAACAGTCAGGACAGTAATACCTGGATGAAAGTGACAGCCAGAACAGTAATACCTGGGGGACAGTCACCAAAGTAATGTCTGGATAAACTGGGCAATCATCACAGTAATACCGGGATAAATGAGACAGCCATCATAGTAATATCTGGATAAAAGGGACAGTCACCACAGTAATACCTGGTTAAAAGGGACAGACAACAAGGTAATGCCTTGATGAATGGGACAGTCACCATAGTATTTCCTGGGTGACAGTTACCACAGAAATGTCTGGATAAATTGGACAGTCACCATAATAATACTTGGATAAAAGGGACAGTCAGTACAGTAATATCTGGATAAAAGGGACAGTCACCACAGTAATACCTGGATAAGTGGGACAGTCACTGAAGTAATACCTGGATAAAAGGGACAGTCAGTACAGTAATACCTGGATAAATGGAACACTCAGAACAGTAATACCTGGATATAAGAGATAGTTATGACAGTAGTATCTGGATAGATGGGACAGACAGCACATTTATATTTGGATAAAAGGGACAGTTAGTACAGTAGTTCCAGGGTAAAAGGGACAGTCACCATAGTAATATCTCTATAAATGGCACAGTCAGAACAGTAATTTTTGGATAAAGGGGACAGTCAGCACAAGGAGGTACAGGAACATTTTCTGAGCCCTTCAGAGTTTTCCTGGGCAGTACTGGTTTGGTCAGCTACTATATATATATATATATATATATATATATATATATATATATATATATATATATATATATATATATATATATGAAACGCAAGTGTCTTTCCACTTAAGCTCATTTACTCAGCGCCAGGAATAGATGCATTGGTGGAATCGAAAATTTATTCAGGCGTTAATCATGATGAGCTGAAACGAAATTCCTCCCATGAATCGTTAATCTCCTTCATTAATGGAGTCTGGCAAAATCAGAGATTAATCTTGTTATCTCCGTTCATTAAAATATCTTTTCATTCGTTGAATCCGTTGATCGTCTCATCTCGTCTCCTTTATGAATTAATCTTGATGGACGGTTTCCTTTTACTCTGAGGTTCTTTCTTGTTCCCAGATTGCGCTTTAGAAGCGAGATCTTCATATTGCCATTTCCTTAGTCAGTTCTCAGCTATGAGTCCTATTTCCTTTTCAGTCAAGAAATATATTCTACGGAGTCACATGAATACTGAAAGTATCAAATTACATGAAAATTTGAACGGAAAAGTCGAGAACCCCCAAAAATACACGCAAGTGAAAAATAATTTTAACAGAATTACAGGGAAGTGCCATCGAAATTGTACCAAAAATAGACTAATATTGTACAGAACCTATACAAAACATGAACACTTTTAGCGCAGACTACAAATTCTATAAGAGCTTTAAAAAGGTAAAATGCATAATAAAACTGTTAGCAATGATGCACAAAATGCACTCACACAAAATATAGAAATATCTCAACAAAACTGAATGAAAACGTCAGGTAAAGACATTAATAAAATTATGGAAAACTACCAATGGGAGTGCATAAAGCACCTTAAATCAGAATATAAAAGATATAGTAAACACGTAAATGTATTGGCTATGAAAATTTATATTAACACTTTAACGCCGAAGCCCTATTTACAAAAACTTCTCCCATATGCCGGCGGCGTTCGGTGAGTTAGCGCCGAAGCGGAAAAAAAGTTTTTTTCAAAAAATCACAGCACGCTGAGTTTTTAAGATTAAGAGTTCATTTTTGGCTCATTTTTTTGCAATTGCCTGAAGTTTAGTATGCATCCATCAGAAATGAAAAAAAATATCATTATCATATATAAATATTGGAATATATGACAGCAAAAAAAAAACTCGTATATAATTGTATACAAATCACGCTGTAAGCAAAACGGTTAAAGCTAATGAGTTAATTTTTTTTTGTTGTATTTTACACTAAATTGTGATGATTTTTGTATATAACAAATTTTTAAACGATCAAAGCAACACAGAGAAAATATTATCACAAAATGATGCATGAATTCGTAACGCGCGGACGTAAAAAAATGTTTTTTTCAAAAATTCACCATAAATCGAAATATTGTGCTAGAGACTTCCCGTTTGTTGAAAAATGAAGCTAATTGATTGAATATTACTAGACTGTAAGTGTTTTAGCTTACAATTGCAGTTTTTGACCATTTCTGTCGAGTTAAAGTTGACCGAAAGTCGAATTTTTCTATTTATCGAGATTTATATGGAAATATTTCAAAACTGATAAAAGCTACAACCATGGGTTATTTTTTTGTTGTATTGTACATGAAATTGCGCACATTTTCATATATAAAACTTTATGTAACGACTAATATAAAGCGGTGCAAATATTACGACAACGAGACGAAAGAATTTCTGAGATGTTCGGCTGAGTTACCGTGCAGACGTAAGGAAAATGTTTTTTTTTTAAATTCACCATAAATCGAAATATTGTGCTAGAGACTTCCAATTTATTGCAAAATGAAGTTAAACGATTGGATATTACTAGAATGTAAGAGTTTTTAGCTTACAATTGCGTTTTTTGACAAATTTCGGTCGAGTTAAAGTTGACCGAAGGTTGAAATTTTGGCAGTTATCGTGATTTATGTGAAAATATTTCAAAACTGATAAAAGCTACAACCATGAGCTATTTTCTGTTGTATTCTACATGAAATTGCGCACATTTTCATATATAAAAGTTTATGTAACGACTAATGTAAAACGATGCAAACATTACGACAACATGACAAAAGAATTTCTTGAGATGTTCGGCCGAGTTACCGCGCGCAGACGTAAGGAAAAAAAATTAATTTTTCAGAAATTCACCATAAATCGAAATATTGTGCTAGAGACTTCCAGTTTGTTGCAAAATGAAGGTACATGATTGAATATTACTAGAATGTAAGAAACTTTAGCTTATAATTGCTTTTTTTTACCATTTCGGTCGAGTTAAAGTTGACCGAAGCTTAAAATTTTGGCAGTTATCGTGATTCATATGAAAATATTTCAAAACTGATAAAAGCTACAACCATGAGTTATTTTCTGTTGTATTATACATGAAATTGCCCACATTTCAATATATAAAACTTTATGTAACGACTAATATAAAACAGTGCAAACATTACGACAACGTGACGAAAGAATTTCTTGCGCGGACGTAAGGAAAAAGTTTTTTTCAAAAATTCACCATAAATCGAAATATTGTGCTAGAGACTTCCAATTGGTTGAAAAATAAAGTTAAATGATTGAATATTACTAGATCGTAAGAGTTTTAGCTTAAAATTGCGTTTTTTGACCATTTCGGTCGAGTCAAAGTTGACCGAAGGTTGAAATTTTGGCAGTTATCGTGGTTTATATGAAAATATTTCCAAAGTGATAAAAGCTACAACCATGGGTTGTATTTTGCTGTATTGCACATGAAATTGCGCACATTTTCATATATAAAACTTTATGTAACGGCTAATATAGAACAGTGCAAAAATTACGACAAAATGACGAAAGAATTTATGAAATTTTCGGCTGAGTTACCGCCCGTGCGTAAGAAAAAAGTTTTTTTCAAAAATTCACCATAAATCGAAATATTGTGCTAGAGACTTTCAATTTGTTGCAAAATGAAGGTACATGATTGAATATTACTAGAATGTAAGATTTTTAGCTTACAATTGCGTTTTTCGACCATTTCGGTCGAGTCAAAGTTGACCAAAGGTTGAAATTTTTTGTAGTCGACGTACGGTACGTCCACTCGGCACCCAACAGACAATTTTAGTCGACGTATGATACGTCTAACAGGCGTTTAAGGGTTAAGAGTGTTCTTAAACACGATAGAGCCATATTCGTAAAACTTTTACATCATAGGAAATGCTGCACCCTATTTTCACAAGGATTCAGCTCCTTGCATATGCTTCATGAAGTCTGAGTCCTTTTGTGTCGACTTCGGTGGACAAGCACGAATGAGTTTCAACGCAGTGTACATGCACACTCGTCGGTGAATACACATAGCGGTGCCAATGCTTAGTAATCACATTCTCGTGTGTAATTCATGTACAATCACTGTGTTTAATTTATGTATATTCATTCCATTAATGAATATACATAATGCTGAGGTATACCTCTCGCTCTTGTTGCTTAATCTTGGCATCTATACATTCCTCAATATGCTCATGTTTGTTGGCACATTTCAATGCATGTTTTCGAAATGGTTTCCACTGTTAAAGGAAAGCCTAGTTCATTAAACACAGCGTATGAAAATCTGGTTTGAGTCTACATTTTATCTTCATTTCCCAATTCTCAGGATGTTTGCATATTATTTGTGGGCAACATTTATATTGTCATTGTATGGCAACCTTAACCATAGAATGAGACGGACTCTCAGTGTTTTGTAAATAGAACTTTTTCTTCTGTAGCACGGGAAGTTAGGTCAAGTCCTGAAAATCTTACACATGGATGACATTTAAAAAATCAGTTGTAAAAGCATTGCAAGGTGTTATCTAAATTCAAGTTGCTACTGAGTTCAAAGTTGTACAACAAGAGTCTGAAGATCATTTGCCTTTCACTCAAATGCAATTTTGTTTTCCTGAAGCTGAATATCTAGGAAATAACTAATAACATTTGAATATAGCTGAAGCGAACGAATGTTACAAGTGAGTTGTTATTTTTCATCTTCAGAGAAAGAGGGCCAGTGAATAGAATTGCCTCCGAGGACGGACTTACACTGTTACTTTTTTAAGGATAAAAGCTATTCATTCTACCATTATTTTATCTTTTTCTGAAATATGATTTCATGAGATTGACAAATTTTTTGCCCAAGTTTTCTATTTATCAAACTTCTCTTACATTGAATCCTTCCCTGCTTCTCTTTTCTTTTAAATAATTGTTAAAAATTAATAGATATATCATTTGTACTTTTTTAGATGCTATATGTAGTCACATAGATTTGTTAAGCGTACGGGGGATTCTACAACCATTTATCTTTCGTTTTAAACGAGAACTTTTCGTTAAAAGATTCAACAATTTTTACCATTACTTCCGGTTTCTGTTAGTTATAACAACAGTTCATAATTCTGCAAGCTTTGCTTATAGTCAGTCCTGAGTTCACGGATAACGGACTACAGGCCATCAGAAAATTATTTCAGACACTCACTACAATAACGCGCTGAAGACATTTGATAATAAAAGGTGATAGGAAGCCAGAATTACGTACAGCCATTATTTTCCTTATTTATTAGGACTTGTGCTAATAAACTCATTGTTGATTATGTTATAAGTAAGTAGATCTTTTCAGTAGAATAACACTGTGTAAGCTGCTTGCTCGCTTTTCTGATATTCTCATTCTTTGACTATAATCATATACACTTGTTTGCTCAGCATTGCTGCGACTGACTACAACACTGTCCTTGAAGATGTTACGTAAATGATATATTGAATATAATATGAATAAATATATTTATCCGTACTCAACAGTATATTTACAATCTATATAACATTTTTCATATAGAGCTATATGTTTCTTATGGAGAAATAAATGTAAATAAACAAGTAGATTAATACTGTAAATCAATGAGTGCAGTGCATACCATTACCACATAAAAATACAAGTATGAAACCCTGTTTATTATAATCTCTTAGAGTTTAGACATTGAACTCCCTATCATTTCACAAATGTTTATTTCGTTCCGTTTAGGATTAAGTGACTCCCAGACTGACTTCGCCAGTCTTATTGCGTGATTCCTGGTCTTGGCATTACTTGCATCACCTTTATTAGTTCAATAACCCCAAATACTTTCAATGGCATTTTCGTCAGGTGACTTTGCTGGCCATTCGGTTTGATTACGCGTGAATGTTCTCTGAACTATTCTTTTACAGTTTATACATTATCCATAGAAGAGTTGCCTATGACTACATAAAATTGTTCTGGGACACTGAATAGCAGGGCTTTCAATGGTGGCACCAAGACTTCCTCTGGAACGCCAATGCGTTGGCAACTGTTCAGTTGTGCGTCTATTTCTATAAGTTCCTCTGGACCACTGGCAGCCATCCATCCCCACAGGGCTGCTGCAGTGATTCTTCCGCTCTTCTGTGGTGGTTGGATGCTTTCAGGACAACAGTTATAAGTGATAAAACGATTGTAAAAGATGATGAAAATTACAATTAAGAAGGTGAAGAAAATGAGCACATATCCTAAGCCTACTCCCTATCTCTGTATAAACAAAAATATTCATATAATAATTTACATTTAACATTTATGTGAAGTGTAGTGGATCGTTATCAATGGAAAGATATACTTGAATAAAAAAAAGTTCCTCTAAAATATGCCCTAATTATAATATCTTCTTTAACGAAATAAAACAGTAATTCGTAAAATAGACCTATACTGATACAAATATATAATTCATATGGTAGGCCCATAGTGATATAAAGATCAAGTCCATATTATAGACCTACAATGACATAGCGTCATTTTCATAACAGACCTGTACTGTAAAGAGACGTCTAACGGTCTCATCTTTATAATAGGCCTATGGTAATATAAATTCCCAATTCTTATGATAGACGTTGTGACAATAAAGCCTTCATTCTTATGAACTGAACACTGTGAAATAAAACAATATGATTGTTATAATAAAATTACAATAAAAAAGAAAGCTAAAATTCTACCTAAGAGACACTATTATTTGGACTAACATGTTAGTCCTACCCTTTTCAAATTCTACATATTCGTTTCTCTTATTCAACGTTTGCCCACATAAGTCTTTCTTCACGTAACTTATTTAAAGCTTTCCGTGTTTTCCTGGGACCCCGACAGTAAAGACCCATTTCGATAAAGGTGGCAGTCTACCGATTTACGTTAAAAGGTTTGGTTTCCTGCTCACGCGATGAGTGACGTCATGACGAACAGCGTCACTCAGAAATCTTATTCCTTATTTTAGATTAAAACTAATACCTACAGATATCGAGATTCATTTAATTATTTGAGTCTTAAATATAAATATTCGAAGGAAATAGCACAATTAATTGGTTACAGTCACTGAGATTTTGAAGATCAACTTGCCCCGTACTTCAATCCTCTAATTTCACCGCACGATGGTTTTGAGTTTCAAAAGGTTTCGTTAAATTTTGCTAATTCATGCTATATTTCTGCCAATTTTATGTATTATATTGTTTGTATGCATATTAATCTTATTGTGATTGTAAAGTTTGGTTTCTATGTGATTTTAAAAATAAAAAAAAATATCTATTGGGGAACGAAATTCTCTGAAAAGTGTGGCAGGTCTTTGAAGAGTGGCATATCATAAATAAGCAAACACTCACATTATGCCTTTGTTATCTTATTATTTATGACAGGCTCGTTTTATGGTGGCTAAGTTAAATGAGGGGTGAAAATCTTTCTGGTTGTAAAGAACGCCATGTAATAGGAATACATTCGTGTGAGCTATAATTTGTATAATAGAACTGCCATAGCTAATTATGGATGAAGAAAACAGGATTTTATCACTTTCTCTTATACGTGAGAAGAACGGAAAATCATTGGATATCAGTGATCTAGGTAAAATTATTTGAAGCACTGTCTTTAATAGCCATTTGCTCATGCAAAGTATATGAATACGACCATGCACATCAGACACACAAGCGCACACACAAGCACACTTGCAGTTTTGACAACTTTTCTGTTCTTCAGTTACTAATGATAACATGATTGTTCTAATTGTCAACAGATTAGCTAATACATTCGGTTATTTTTTACTCAGGCAAATTGTTTTGTTATGGAAGTTCTATCCTCTTCTATGAATGTTTACTAGGAAACTTACAAAATGTGAGTTTTTATCGAAATACATGACTGGAAATGTAAGTTAAAACTAAAAAAAAAAAAGAAAAAAAAATTGTTGATTGACTCATAAATTAGACGAGAAAAAACTCATGTTTATTGCTGATTTTCTATCTCGGTCTCTCTCTCAGAGGTCGTATTATGAATGAACGTTGTCATCATTTTCTGTTCTTGTTCTCGTGTACCTGGTTTGATGCTGCGGCCTTATGTGTTGTCGTTTGGCAATTAATATACACGCGAAAAGACTAATAAATAATCAGAAATAATACATTTTAGACTTTTTTACTCCAGAATGTCCTTGAAGTACTGAAAGGACAGTGCCTGTATTGTTTCTGCACTGTAGACTCTTTAAACATGCTGTTGAAGTGTGGCCAGTCACTGGGGGATTCAACAGATTCGCGGTCCCCCACTGGACAATCAAATGCTCACTTTGCCGCTAGCTTATTTCCAATTTTTAACTAGTAAATTTGTGTCTCTGAACAATTAAAATGAATCTAGAAGCTTAAAAAAGAAAACAGAAAAAAAACAGGGAACGATAAAGTAGTTTATTTGCAAAGTCACTTTTTTTTAAATAGTCCTAATTCAATTTCTTAGAACAATTATTCGCTATAGAAAATCATGGTATATCCTATAATAGAATTGAAGGAAAATATGAATAATAAGTTCCACTTAACTAACATAACCTTGTAAAAAATTAAGCCTTTCATTGCATTTATAACTGGAAATGTAATCAGGAGTCATTTCCTTATCATTAACCATATTCTCATCAATTTAGATTAAAAAATAATGCTTCATTAGCACTTCAATAAGAAATTCTGTGCCGTTTGATATTAACTAATGACCATTAATTTTTAGGTGGTTACCACCACAAACTATCCAGAGGATAGGAATTACTCAGGATATGTCCAATTAGTCCGTTTGGTATATTTCTCTAGAAAGCCCAATGAATGGGTTCTTTTATGCCCTTTTGAAAAGGTCACAAAATTCAAGGAACTTTTGTTTGTATCATAAGATGCAGAGTTACAAATCTGTTCGTTTTTGAAGGATTAGTAACTTACGTTTCGTTTTCGGATTTGGGAGATTCTGCATAAGATTATCTAGCAATGGTAATGAAATCATTTCCCCAGATATCTGCTCCAAGAAAATGAGATTCTCATCTGCTATATCAAGCGTAATGCAGTTAATCGCTGTCACATTATTTCATATTTTTGTGTAGTTGGTGTTTGTATTTGGTGGACGTGAGTAACAGCATCAATGATGCCAGTAATCAAGTTATTAAAGTGCCGTTGACTTTGATCATTTAAAAGGGTAAATGAGTTGGATCAATACTGTTTTTCAGGATACTTCACATCGATCGAAGAGTAATGTTTTAACGGAGAATAATATGCATTTTCTTGGCAAATAGCAATGCAAAAGGAATAGATTTTTCATACATAAAAAGCATTTAATGATCATTCACTTTAAAATATCGATCTGTTACTACAAACAATATTGTTTTGTCTTTGCTCCCGATTCAACTTCACTCGTTTTCTACCGTTTGCTCTTCCAGTACGTGACCAACCCTCCACCGTCGTATTTTTCCTCATCCTGTTGCTTCTATCGTTTCCCAAAGGACTCTCAACATATTTGCAATCAAAATGACCGTTGCGACTTTGAAAAAAATCACGCTGTCAACAACCCTCTCCATCAGTTCAGTTATCACTTTTAAACTTCTGAGCTTGGAGTCAGGTCATCGTGGGGTTTTGAGTACTTTCTTCTTACGTGCTTTATTTTTTTCTATAACAGGTTGCTCACTTTGGTGTTGGAAAAAAGATAAACACGAAAAATAAGCGGTTAAAGGGGAAGTTAAAGTTAGTCTGAGCAAAAACGCCACACGCGTTTTTGCCATAAGTAGGCAATAACATGATAAATTCAGAGGTACCTTCCACATAATACAATAAAGTGCTATTCAGATGATATAAATTACATTGTTACTTTTGTTTGGCATTACGCATCAAAGTCTATTATTACAATTTTTAATGATATGTGTACTTATTATACATTCATAAAAACCAATTTCCTTTACTCTTTCCGCAATTAGATCAATATCCAGCAAGTGGCAAAGACAAAGAAAATTTTTACCTCTACCCAATTTTGTCTTCTTTCGTTAGGGAAACACTGAACGTATGCAAGTAACATTGATAAATTATTGAACTCGATGCAAAATTATTGCAGCTGCAGGTGATGAGAACCCATTCATATATATATATATATATATATATATATATATATATATATATATATATATATATATATATATATATATATATATATATATATATATATATATATATATATATATATATATATATATATATATATATATATATATATATATATATATATATATATATATATATATATATATATATATATACTGGCTGACTACCACAGCACTACCTGTAAAAACTCTGAATGGCATTCGATGAACTATCTCTCTGTCTCTCTCCACTTTCTCCACCCCAACACCCCAAGTGTACCTGTCATTTCATCTGTCAGTTCATCGAAACTCCCATTAAAACTTACGGGTAGGCAACAATTTGTAGGCGGAGACAGTCCACTTGCCAGAACGGATAAACTGATGGTTTTACCTAAATATCTTCTGACCGACTGACAAATAATTGCATGTGTGGACAGGCTAGCACCAATTTCGTGACAGTTTGCCACTGTATTTCATCTGGGAAGCAACTCAGATGCTCTGATCAGAATATGAATAAATTATGTATAGGATCATTCATTTCATCATTAGACCTTTCAACACTATTTGTAGGGTGTTATAAGTCCAAATCATACAATAAAAATGTAAAACAATATTTCCATGTAATACAGACAGTTTATTACAATACTAGGCTAATGATGTCTTTCTATGATATGTGTTACTACAGTATAACGAAAATAAACTTCACTGTTGATGTCATTTAAAAAACTGTGCCAACCCTGCAGTTCTAATTTAAACTCATTCATTAATACTGTATGAGAATAGATGTCTTTTTTTAATAAAAAATATTTAGTCTATACTCTGTAAAGCCTTTTTACTTCTTTCCTATTAAGTAAATTGCTGCAAGAGTTAGCCTTCCACCCCCTCATCATATTAAGAGAAAAATGGCAAAACACTTTTCTAAGCGGCTAACTTCAACTCGTGATACGTATTTTTTATATTGGTTTTAGGGAAGTTTTTAACATAACATAGTAAATTATAACTCACTATCTTTACAATGACATCAAATTCCTTAATGTAGAATTGTGTATAAAGGTACAAGTACGGCATCTACAAACTTAGTCAATTCACACAATAACGTAACCATCAATCCAACAAAATCTTTCCAATCTTGGAGGAATGTTAGTCTATCGGTATTTATTATTTTAAATAAATATGAGTTGATAAAATATGGAAATGAATATATATCATCGTAATATATAACCATAAACAATAATTTTATTTTCCTGAATGTTGGGAATACTATTCCTTACTGTGTATGATTACATCAGCAAAAGGTATGAATTGATGTGTTGTGTAAACTGTGAACACTTCGAGTAACTCGAAGTGCAGTAGTTGCCATTTCTTAAATCCCTATTTGCATCAAATGTGTTTATCTTTCAAGTGCCTTCCGGAAAAGATTTCCAAATGTAATGATCTACATTCCTATAAAGTTTAATCTATAATTTTAAGGCATTATCTCCCAGGTAATCAGTACCAAGCAATGCAAAAAGAAACTTATCTTCCGTATGCAGTGAAGTTTTGCTAATTCACATGGTAATTATTTCCAACCAGTGGAGTATCCAAGGTGATATTTTGATTATTCCAGCACAGCCAATGAGTGTGTTGTTTTTCCTACAAGATGTTGGTTATCATGTAATAAATGACGTATGATCGTAGGGAGGACCATGTTAACACCGTATGCAAAAAGGGAATGTGTTTATTTACTTATTATATCATTTAAAGTCTTCAACCATATGTATGAATGGGTGGGGCAAATGAGCTAAAAGCGTTGCGTTAAGCCACTACTATGTATGTGCAGACTTGGCTTCACTTACTAAGCAACCAATTGGTTCTTAGCCACATAAAATAAGTCTAATCCTTCGGGCCAGCCCTAGGAGAGCTGTTAATCAGCTCAGTGGTCTGGTAAAACTAAGGCATACTTAGCTTTTTTCACTTACTATGGAAAGAAATTATCGATTTACATTTTCAATGTAGATTTTATCGAGGTAATAAACAATTATATTAATTATTATCATAAATTATGATAAAAATTCACGTAAATTCTGATCCCAAATTGAGGTTATAGGGGATTTATTGTTGTAGGTTAATCATGCTTCTGGCAGCACCAGAAGAAAAGGTGAAGCATCAGGTGAAAAATGAGAATAAACTCAGAAGACGGAAGGAAAAGGTGAGGTAAAAACGAGAATTTCATTTGTTCTGTCTGTGTTTGTATGTCTGTCACGGGGTAGGGGTTTGATTTTGAGCTAAAAATCTTTCTGGGGCGACATAGAGGCCTTGTGCAAAATTTTATCTGGGTTTGTCGAGTGGTTTGGATGTCTGTAGAAGCTAAACTTTTATATAAACAATATATATATATATATATATATATATATATATATATATATATATATATATATATATATATATATATATATATATATATATATATATAGGTCAGTAGTGATGGAGAAAATTTGGCAGTAGTGATAGTTGATTGACTGACTGATTTACGGTTACTGAAACTGGCGTCACAACGCCGTGAGGATGAGCTGCAGAATATGCTGAATATACCAAAATCCTGGACACAGTCTTACTGCAAATATTTATGAGCAAAAGTGAGCTAGTAATAAGAAATCAGTGCGAAGCAATCATAAACCAACAGCGCATGATAACTTAAAACTATAATAATTTGGGATTCACTTACCATGTTGTGGTAGTTTCAAGAAATGCCCGGCTGTATGATTTATATTTCTAAATGTGCACAGAAGGCAAAAATTAGATAAAGTAAAATAATTGTGTCCTTCGTTTAGAAAAAAAAAATAAATTATACTTTCCTTTACGCAAAACCACCGTTAGTAATAAAATGTACTGACACTGCATAGCACATACAGCATTTATTTAACAATTCCTCAGTAAACTAAGCTTAGTGGTAATTGGGTTCATGGACATCATCATAGCGATTAACTCAACAATTAATTTATTTCTTGTCCTGTTTACTAAGGGTTAAAGAATTGTAAGAAAGTTGACACACAGTTTCCTAAAATTATTGCTCACACACACAGATATATATATATATATATATATATATATATATATATATATATATATATATATATATATATATATATATATATATATATATATATATATATATATATATATATATATACATATATACAATCATGAAGCTACAAATGTCGCTTAATATAAAATTCACGCTACCTCGGGAATATCCCCGATGGAGAATTATCACCGAAGGGGAATTTATAAGTGATAAATGGATTGATACTGGCAGGTCACGATCCTCAGCGGTAACGTCGACTGGAGTTGCTGGGTAAGTTTTGTGTCGAGGGATCGTGACCCGGCAGTACCAATCCATTTATCACTGATAAATTCTCCTTCGAGGATAATTCTCCATCGTGGATATTCCCGAGGTAGCGTAAATTTGATATTAAGCGACATTTGTAGCTTCATGATTGTATATATGTATATATATATATATATATATATATGACTATTTATCACATCACCGTGATTCATATACAATCAGAAAGCTACAAACGTCCTTTAATATCCAATTCACTCTACCTCGGAAGTAATATATTTTCATATATGTTACCGAAGGGGAATTTTTAGGTGATAATAAGTCCACCGTCCCGTGGGATCGAACCAGCGACGGACGGGGGAATCAGGACTTACAGTGACACACTAACCAGTCGGCCACAAGAGAGGTATAAATGAATACCATCTCCCATCAGCCCACCCGTCGAACTCAGGTGTTTTGCGTTTGGAGACGATATCCACCCACCTCTGCCATGTTGGCCGTGTAGTGCGTTTGTCGCACGTAGCCATATTATGACTATTTATCACATCACCGTGATTCATATACAATCAGAAAGCTACAAACGTCCTTTAATATCCAATTCACTCTACCTCGGAAGTAATATATTTTCATATATGTTACCGAAGGGGAATTTTTAGGTGATAATAAGTCCACCGTCCCGTGGGATCGAACCAGCGACGGACGGGGGAATCAGGACTTACAGTGACACACTAACCAGTCGGCCACAAGAGAGGTATAAATGAATACCATCTCCCATCAGCCCACCCGTCGAACTCAGGTGTTTTGCGTTTGGAGACGATATCCACCCACCTCTGCCATGTTGGCCGTGTAGTGCGTTTGTCGCACGTAGCCATATTATGACTATTTATCACATCACCGTGATTCATATACAATCAGAAAGCTACAAACGTCCTTTAATATCCAATTCACTCTACCTCGGAAGTAATATATTTTCATATATGTTACCGAAGGGGAATTTTTAGGTGATAATAAGTCCACCGTCCCGTGGGATCGAACCAGCGACGGACGGGGGAATCAGGACTTACAGTGACACACTAACCAGTCGGCCACAAGAGAGGTATGAAAATATATTACTTCCGAGGTAGAGTGAATTGGATATTAAAGGACGTTTGTAGCTTTCTGATTATATATATATATATATATATATATATATATATATATATATATATATATATATATATATATATATATATATATATATATCTGTGTGTGTGTGAGCAATAATTTTAGGAAACTGTGTGTCAACTTTCTTACAATTCTTTAACCCTTAGTAAACAGGACAAGAGATAAATTAATTGCTGTAGAACAGTAATGGTTAGTCCCATAAAAGAGAGAAAAAAATGTATAATATGAAGGAACTGAAATAATGCTCTTGCTATTGTTCAGTGAAAATCTAGAGGAAAGGGAGTTCGCCAGGAAATTTATAGCCCAACCAGGATTTCATAATCATAAATGCCACACTGTGAAATGGGCCACACTCTACAATGGTGGAAATGTAAGGCAAATATATCGTTGTAAGTTAAGCAAAACTTTAAAAAAAGTAATTCAATAAATAAATATTACCCATGAAATAAAATTCTGAGAGAGAGAGAGAGAGAGAGAGAGAGAGAGAGAGAGAGAGAGAGAGAGAGAGAGAGAGAGAGAGAGAGAGAGAGAATAAGTTAACAGTCTTCATTATTAACCCAGTTTATAAGAAAAAATAAATGAATTCCGGGAGGGTTAGGAGATGATCCACCTAAACAACCAGTTTACACTAAAATATCAGTTACTGTTGAATGCCATACGATGTATAATCTGTTTAAAACATTTGTATTCTATTGTAAATGCATTGCCCCTAAAAACTACGTGAATATTAGATTATCTTTCTATCCCCAGTTTCTGTCTGTGTAGCTTTGTGAGCTACGTGCACTCGTAATCTTAACGTTTTTTTAATCTTGATACAATGAACACTTGCTTGCTTGGCCTGTTACTAAAAAGCCAATAAATAAAATTTCAAAAGGCCACAAGTGATGACAAATTTTAGTTTAGGGTTTGGTACATGGTTTTAGGTGGAAATATAACAATTTCTGGTACGTGTTTAATTCCACACAGGATATACTTTGCAAATTAAAGCAGACCTTGAAAACTAACGCATTACTCTGCGAGGATTTAATGAAATTAGAAAAGTCAGGCTACTGAACTAGATATAACTTCATACTTTTCCTAAAGATATTCTGCGCCTGTCAATACTTTCTTTGTACTTGTCAGGGTGGAATACCTAAGTATGAAGCTCTAGGGTTTTCGCATGAGATATTATGATATAAAACATAACGAAACTCGAAACTGGTTAACAATGTTCTTTATGATTCAACCCTTAGAACAAATGCACTGAAAAATTAGGTTGAACAAATTTATGGCTACAATCTGTAACATATTTTACTTGAAAAGAGATCACTCAAACTTTTCCACCGCAAATTATCACATATATTCCTTATTTTATACATGCAGCGCTTATATAGTCAAAACCAGGAACAAATGATTAAAAAATTGTCAGATGTCTAAAGTATCGCTACACGATGAGAGAACTTCAAGTATCAGGAGAACATAATTCTTTCACCCAAGGAGGACGCTAAGCTTTAGCCAGTCGGGCAGGCAGTCTTGCCAATATGCTAGCCTCGTAATAGGCCATTCTATCGAATAGTTTCTGAAACTCCCACCCAAAAAAGCCTCACCCCCTCCCCCAACGGCTCCGCATTATTGTAGTGGCTGTGATAGGTTGACCAATATCTCCGGGATTACAAATGCCAAATTCGTCCAGTTCATAAAGAAAATGATCAAAATGCTATATTTTACATCTATCTTCTACCGAAGGGTTTGAAAATGTCCTTTATCAAATTAACTGGCAAAGAAATGTTAAAAATAATTAGAATTAATAGATATTTTACCATGTCTCATGAATTCCTTGATAACAAATTTGTGAAACCCGGAAATATCATTCTGACAAGATATATGTTAATAAATTATGCATCTTGTATCTGGAGATACTCTACACATTGCTTTATCTGGCGCTGTAAAAAAATGCTTTGTTGAAAAAGAGAAGGAGAGTGTATATTTGACGTTGTTCTCTTTCCATAAGGGTTTGATGGCAGTATGCTAGTTTTCATTTACTCTTTCTTACTTATCTACTAATTTTTTTTTATTTATTTATTTATTTTTTCTGAATATTTTTTTTGCATGCTAGTAGAAAAACAAATGAACCAGGGAACGTTTCCATCTCTGCATTTCCGTACTTCCTTTCTCAAGCCCCTTTACGGAATTTTTTCCGTACATACAAGTCTATGCATTATGACTTATCATTACCAAAAAAAAGTAATTCATAATACTCATACCCAGCATGGGGCAGCCTTTGAAAGAAATATTTAGGCTCCTTCTACTTAAAAGAAATATTATTGCTCTAAAATATATCAAGTTATGACAGCTCCTTTATCAGATTTCTAATAATATGGAAAGAACGGTAGATAAGAAGCCGCGAAACAGTTTTGTGGAAATCTGATACACTCTGTAAAGGCAATCGCCGAGCTTTACTGTATTTTTGATGCAGATATATCTATCATTCTTATTTTAAAAGAGCAATTTCTAAATAGTCTTTACCAGGATAAGATCGCCCGATCGCTTCCCAAATATAAATTTAGCTGATTCAGGAGTGAAGTGTTCGTTAGCAAAAGTTATCGATATATATTTTCAATTTTTTTTGTAAGGAAAATATTCAAAAGTTTTTGGGAGGACATAATATTCCCAGTAGATTAAGAAAGTATTGTCATAATCACAATCGCAAAATATTCTCTTGTAGACGTTATTTCATTTCTAGTCCTCCACACTAATCTTACCATTATACATTTTTGGCAGATATGGAAAGGAGAGAATCCTAGGTCGTTGACAGTGCTGAAAAACTTTTATGAGAAAGACTGTGTGGGTAGAATAAAAACAAGAAAATGATGCGCCTAAGTTTCTTCGGTGAAATCGGGTTTTCTGTCTAGCGTATAATGTTTTATGAAACTCTCAGCCACGCCTATGAAACTCTCAGAAGCGGCCCGTTTAAATTTCAACCACGACCTGGTGATGGCCTGTGTTGTCGGCACCTACAGCGGTGCCAGACGCTCGATCATGGTTAACTTTAATCTTAACTAAAATAAAAACTACTTAGGCTAGAGGGCTGCAATTTGGTGTATTTGATAATTAGAGGGTGGATGATCAACATACCAGTTTTCAACCCTCTAGCCTCAGTAGTTAATAAGATCTGAGGGCGGGCAGAAAAGGTGCGGACAGACAGACAAATAGCCGTCTCAACAGTTTTCCTTTGCGGAAACCTAAAAAATTAACATTCGAGGGCATAGGCATATTTAAATACCTGTCAGAGCGACCGAGAGAATACTGTTTCAGATTTCCATGAAAAGGAAATCTCTTCACAGGAAGGTTCATATTTCATTCATTTTCGTTCCCTTTTGATTTCAGTGACATTTCAAATTACGACTGATTTCTAACTCCTTTAGCTCAGATTTTATTGTAATTCCGCGCTGAAACATATGCTGCATGAGTTACAATTTTAGTGGGTAAACTATGTTTATCATTGAAAATGTCATATACTATATATATATATATATATATATATATATATATATATATATATATATATATATATATATATATATATATATATATATATATATATATATATATATATATTTGACATTTTTGTAAAAGGAACTTTTGGAGAAATAAAGTGTGACATACGTAGGCCGATATATGAAAGAGAAATGTTGGCAAGATTCATCTTATGTGAGAAATGTGGAAGGGCGCGCGAGATACTACTGGGGAGGTCAGCTTGAGTAGGGCAAAAGGTTTTCATGAGGCTGATGAGTGAAATTCCGTTTAGGTATTAGACACGGCTGATGTTGCAAATGGGTACAGGAGTGAATTTCTTTTTCCTTAAACGACTCATTAGGGGAAAGACCCTGACTGTTGTCAGTAGTAAACAAAACTCAACCCAAACCAAAAACGTATGTTGGAAAAAAAGAAAAGGCGAACGGTTATTATCATCTTACATATAAGAACTTTATATTCCCTAAGATTTCTTGGCTGATAAGTGAGAGAGAATAAAAGAAATAGGATAATTCGTAACATAACAACTCTTACAACTTCATATAAGAACTCTACACTAAGTGTTCTCTCAAGACAAGAATCAGATGTTGTCAAAACTGAAATAAAAGAATTACAGGGAATTATACTAATTAAAAACACTTCATTTGCATAACTAATTATCATCGTCATTTGCGCTGAGCAAATAACAGATTAATTAGGCAATGCTTCCATTGATTTAATACAAAATCTGGGTTTATGTCGCTTTCAGGTGGATCTCTGTCGCCTAATCTTTACCCGATCAACAAGGGATTTTTGTATAACATTGATCCATACTTGCTTTGAAAATAGGGATATTTTATGTTTTGTTCTTCGTGACAACCCACAAGAGTATTTCGGAATTAATTGTTATGAGAGAGAGAGAGAGAGAGAGAGAGAGAGAGAGAGAGAGAGAGAGAGAGAGAGAGAGAGAGAGGGAGAGAGAGAGAGAGATTTTGATATTACTAAGAGAGCAACATAATTCTATAGTGGAGACGTTAGACAAGGGATAAAACTGAAATTAATTTCCATAAACGTTCGAAAAATGTAAACTAATAATATTTAACAGAGTTTATTAATAGTTCCGTGTGAAAAAAAACTAATAATGAAAAGACAGCTACACGATTATGAATATGGTTGTTGAGGAGGTTCATGATTAGTTTTACTTCACTGAAAAGGAAACTAAGAAGAATATATTGTTTAAAAAAAAGCCGGCCAAATGGCCATTCACAGACGATAAGGGTCACTGCGGCACGCGAATGTAACATCGAATCATACTCCCCTCTTCACAGTCTACTCCGTTAACTCTTTTAAACTTAATTTGACTAGGCAACTCTTGTACGTATTAGCAGATCTGTAGCAGTACATTGAGCTTATGCATTACTTGTTTATATTCACACAAAGTAAAAAGCCACAAAACTGAGTGTTCTCTCCCCACTGCTATTTTTAGTGTATACGAGTGATAAGGTTGTTAGCCAGGAAAGCCAGATTGTTCAGTATGCCGATGATGCAACACTTGCGGGTGTATTTAAGTCTCCACTTATGAGAAATGAAGCTGCCCTCAGCCTCAATCGTGACATGGGCCGAATCAGGGAATGGTGTAGTTGGTGTGATATAAGGCTGAACTCCAGTAAAACGAAAACATTATTGATCAGCAGATCTCGTACAGAATTTCCACCTCATCCTCCCCTTCAGGTGGATAGATCTTTGCTGAATGAGTCTCAAGCTTTAACTATTATTATAGGTGTAACTTCTGACTCACATTTAACTTTTGAGAAACATCTAATGAAAGTTTCGGCAAATTCCCCACGAAAGTTAGGTGTTGTTCGTAAGGTCTCATATATTTATAACAGTGATAAAATCAATGCATCCTGTTTCAGGTCATTTGTACCCCTTTTACTAGAATATTGTTCTCCGGTGTGGATGTCTGCTTCGGCCAGAGATTTTATGTAGAGTGGTTCATGGTGGCTGGGTTTTGTTTCCTAATAGCAACAGTTATCACTTGGACCATCGACGGATGGTCTCTTGTTTGTAACTTTTGCATAAGTTGTATTTCAACAGAGATCTTTCACATTCAAATTTGATCCCTGATCCCCTTTGTCTGCCGAGAGCAACCAGATTCGCTGAACAGCAGGGTCAATATGAAGTAAATGTGCCTTGCTGTCGAACTTCTCAGTCCCAGAGGTTCTGTATTCCTCACACGGTAGGTCTGTGGAACAGCCTCCCAGAGTATGTCGTGTTATTGGAACTTCAGAGGTTCAAACTAAGATACAATGCATTTTAATGCATTTTATCTATTCGTTTATTTATTATTGTTTTTTTTTTCTTTTTAATAAGTGGGGATCTCTTCTTTCTGTTTTTCCCCAACCTCCTCTTACTTCTTCCTAATGGACACCATATTCTTTGGGAGCTTCAGTTTCAAGTCAACGGCCCCTGCGAGGTTGTTCCATATGAATGGGTTTCATCTACTGAATAATAATAATAATAATAATAATAATAATAATAATAATAATAATAATAATAATAATAATAATAATAATAGTGTATTTATATGATGTACCATTACTTCATAAAATTTTATATATCTAAATTAATTTCACTAAATTATATATGTAAGCTGCAGTTTTTTTTATTAGGAGGAAAAAGGCAATAAAGAGGAGAAAACAAAGAAAAGTAAATGATACGTAAATACTGAGAGAAGCAGAATCTTTTATCCTCATAAGCAATTATTATCAAAGAATCTGTCTCTGACAAAGATTGTCTGAAGGTTTGGCTGCCGCTTGGAGAAAAGTAGATGCTCCATGTAATGTGATAATAAGCCACATTTATGATATGATATTCGTTCCATCAAGGCCATAATTATAGGTGAGAGAGAGAGACAGAGAGAGAGAGAGAGTGGTGGGGTGGCTGAGAGATAGATAGAGAGAGAGAGATCCAAACATAACATTTTAATTTTTCTTCTATGAGATAGATTTAATTCGTAAATAAAATGACTGAGTTTTATTCCAACTAGATCTCATTACTGTTCAAGATTTGATAAATAATAACTTGAAGCATTATGTATAAATCTTTAGGCCTTCACAATGACTTTCCTATTTATGAACTGAATTCTATTCGTAGGTATTTTTTGTAATAAAAGCAAAGGAGCGGGTTTCAGAGATTCTTGGAGACTGATTAAGAAGAGTATAATAGTTATAATGATGATGAGGATAATGGATTACATTAAAGAAATTGAAGCCAGAATGCCACACACTGGGCCAACGTCAGCCATTCAGTGCTTAGATAATGTAAACATAAGGAGTTAGAGTGCTTGGATGGCAAGATAAAATGATCTAGATATAAATGAGATTAAGTACAAGGGTCAACCGGTGAAAATGAGAGAAAACCACGCAATTGCACTAAGAATTGATAGTTGGCGAAAATGCACAAGATAGAAGTGAGACGGGTATGAAGGTAGAGTAAAATGCTAGGACGTGCGTGCATCTAGGGAGCCGAATGGATACTAGAAACCCTTTGGTTATGCTTACAGTGTACCACGTGAAGCCCACTCATAGCGCCACCCCATACGGGGATGATGAGTCAAATAGTAACTTTGATCATAAAAAGAATACCATAACAGCAGAAACAACAAAGACAACAACACAATCTTCGACGACTAAGACAAAAAAATCAGTAATAATAAAATTTCTATGTTTACGAGCACGGAAATATTAATCTCGCATTATGGTAAGACGTTCAGGCAGCAGAATTGCTGTTTTGATTGTAAATAAACCAAGGTACATCCGATGCATATGAATTTTCATCTACATGTTCCCTTAGACATATAACGCGTCTAACCATCGATTATTATTATTATTATTATTATTATTATTATTATTATTATTATTATTATTATTATTATTATTATTATTATTCAGGAACTCGTTAAATTACTATTGATTTGACTAACTCAAACCAGAATGTCCATAGGTGGAAAAAAAAATATTAGGATTTCTTCTTATATCCTAAGAGTCAGATGAAATATCTTAACATCGCCTGGTACTAGTCATCTAAAGGAGAGAGAGAGAGAGAGAGAGAGAGAGAGAGAGAGAGAGAGAGAGAGAGAGAGAGAGAGAGAGGTGAAATGTTTTGATTATTTACAGCTGGAAGAAGCAATATACACTCGGATTCAGTGGCTTTTTTTTCTTTTCTCTTTTTCTCTCTCTTTCTCTATCCTAGCTACCTATCAAACAATTCAATAACAACTACTGTAGGTACGTAATCCACTGCTTAAACCAAAGGAAGCACACATGTTCGAGATAAACTTTGAAATCTTTGTCTGGCGAGACTTAAACCATTACAAGTGCTTGCAAACAGAGGTAATGGAGCAGGCATTCCGGTTTTAAGAATGGTTTATATCAATTCAGTGCGCTCAGTTATCGATTATGCAGCACCTGCATTGGTAAGTTATTCGGAGAAGGAACCGTAGAAATCAGAGGTTATCCAAAACAAAGCCATGCGTGTCATACTGGGATGTACAATGAGCACCAGGACAGAATTAATGAGAATGGAATTAAATTTGCCCAGTGTAGTTGATCGTATTAGAGAAATTGCCTCTACTGCTGTTGTCCGAATGATAAGAAGAAGGGAAAGTATGGGAATGATAATTGCTAAGTTATCATGAAAATTTAATGCTCCAATTCGAGCTAACAGCTATTCAAGGA